>JARJRE010000340.1:0-15393 GCA_030783385.1 Akanthomyces dipterigenus | reverse complement strand
TTTTAATTAATTTAGACCTATATTAATAAAGTTATAATGTGGTGTAAATTGTGTGCTGTCTAGTGTGACCTCTTAAAAAAGCGGACCGAGCGGAACTTTTGTCGACCGACTGTACCTGCATGTCTCAGCCGCTGTAGATGCAACCTCGTTGTCCCCGGATGCTAAGATTAGAGATCTCGGCGATGATAAAGTTTAGTATCCAGAAAGATGTGTACGTCGGAACAAGGGTGGCGCATGGCAGTAAAACAAGGCTCTACTTTGGCTGCACCAGCCTGTCCAAGGAGAAGGCAACCGGAGCACGTCTTCGTCACCAGCAGCGGCCGAGCAGTCCGCGGGGCGGGTCCTCCTTTTGAACATGGACGCTGCAAACCATCCCATCACATTCTGAGCCGCGGAGGGCGATCCGTCGGGCATTTGATCTTTACTTCGGAGCCCCTTCAACCTCGTGGCGTGGACGTATCTTGGACGTATCTTGGACGTCGGCGACAGGGATAAGGGTGGCATCCGTGGTACGACGCCGCCAGCGTTGATCATCAAGGCCAACAATGCATTTATTGGAAACGGGCGGAGCTTATTGGGCCATATCTCTGTACCACGAGACTGAGGCCCATCTGTTGGAGCGGCTCAGATTGACGCCGCATCATCTTGGCGGTACCGACTGTGCACAGTGGCCAATACCCGCCACTTGCGATGCTCTGCGAGTAGATGCAAAAAGTTTCCAGAAGGTCGAATGACGGCAAGAATACATTTGTTTCACCTAGAAGCAGTGAGTTGAGGACCCAGGGTTGCGCTGACGGGCGGCGGTTGAGAACGCCGGGCCAATACCACTCTCATTGATTAGAGCATGACGTGCAGCAGAGATAACCTTATTCCGCACTCCACAAAGAAGAACCATGGACGGTAAACTTGCAAGATGATGAATAGAGGAGCTTGAGAACATAATCTACGAACTATGATTTTCTTGCGTAATTGCCGTGCCGTTGCCGGTCAAGGCCCAAGTCGGACGGCCAAGATACCCCGAGGTGATGCCAAGCAAAATAAAACCCGCTGGATTTTTATTCTGCTTAGATGATTCTGGAGGCTATTGATCAATCCAAGGCCCGAGATGGGCTACCGACGCCCCGCCGCCCTTCATTTTCTGGCCTGCAGTTGCGTGCTTTGGGGCATGCTGCTCTGCTTGGACTGACGTGATCAGGCCGCCCCACGACGCCATATGCTAAAGCCTTTGATGTCGCAACTGATGAGCAAACGCCTGCAGCTTTGCGAGGGGGAAACCGGGTTGCCGAAAACGGGCAAATCTGGCTGGACCAGGAAATGGGTGTCTGGGAGGGAGCGATAGCGGTGCTCTTCTATGCGCGGAGATGCATGGACAAGGATGCGATGGCATCATGGGCGTGGCGGCGTAGCATCCTGCGGAAGGGAGAGGCCACGCAGAGTCGGCAGCCCTGCAGATTTGTATATCTACCCCATAGCGGGCTTTCTTATTCTTTGAATGCTCTATTCAAGTCTAAATCCGTGCTGCTCTCATTTCTTGTCCTTGTCAAACTGCCACACTGCTCCAGTTGGCAGACAGGTGCGCTTCCTTTTACAGCCATGGGCTCTCAGACGGCCAAGGAGCCTGCCGTCACGGCGCTCGACAATCTGGGCGGCGGCTCCGACTCGGCCAGCACATCGGACGCACCGGCCAAGGACCGCCTGCACGACAACGTCTTTGTCAGTGGTGGCTCGGCGGAGCACTATGAGCCTATACCCGAGTATGAGGGCCGTCACCGGTACGACCCCAAGGCGGAATGGACTTTGAAAGAAGAGAAGCGTCTCGTGCGAAAGGTATTCCTCTTTTTGCTTCTTGTCATGAATTGTTTTTGCTTGCGTCTTTATAATAGAGCTAACACTAGCTAGCTCGACTACCGCATCTGCTCCTGGGTCTGCATTATGTTCTTTGCGCTGCAGCTCGACCGCGGTAACATCTCTAATGCGCTCGCCGATAACTTCCTCAAGGACCTCGACCTCGGCACCAACGACTACAACCTGGGCATGACCATCTTCTACCTCTGCTTCCTCTTTGCCGAGCTCCCCTCGCAGATGATCTCCAAGAAGCTCGGCCCGGACGTGTGGGTGCCCGCGCAGATGATTCTCTGGAGCACCGTCGCCATGCTGCAGTGCGTCATCCGCGGCCGCACGGGCTTCTTCGTCACGCGCGGTCTCCTGGGCGCCTTTGAGGGCGGCTTCATCCCCGACGCCATCCTGTACCTGTCGTACTTTTACGACAGCCGGGAGCTGCCGATCCGCGTGAGCTACTTTTACACGGCGAGCAACCTGACGCCCATCATCTCGGCGTTTCTGGCCTACGGCATCCTGCACATGCGCGGCGTCGGCGGCTGGGAGGGCTGGCGCTGGCTGTTTGTGCTCGAGGGCGGGCTGACGGCGCTGATTGGCGTCGTCTCGTGGTTCTACCTGCCGCCGAGCCCGACGCAGACGGCGGGCTGGCTGCGCGGCAAGGATGGGTGGTTTGACGAGCGCGAAGAGGTCATCATGGTGAATCGTATTCTGCGTGATGACCCGAGCAAGGTGAGTTGCCTCATTAAACCGCTTTTCGCCAAGGAATGCCGAATTATAGGCTGACAGATTTAACGTAGGGCGGCATGCACAACCGCCAAGGCCTGACTCTGCCACTGCTCTGGCAGGCCCTGTCGGACTTTGACTTGTGGCCAATATATCTACTTGGCTTTACGCTTCTAGAGCCCGTTGCTCCAATCCAAAACTATCTGACGCTGAATCTGCGACAGCTGGGCTTTGACACCTTTGAGACGAACCTGCTCACGATTCCTGGCTACGTGCTCTTTGCGATTCAGCTGCTCTTTTGGACGCGTATTTCCGAATGGATCAACAATCGCTTCTTGGTGGTGTTCTTCTGTTCCGTGTGGCTGTTTCCGCTGGTCCTCTCGCTTCGACTGCTGCCAGACGGCGCGAGCAGCTGGGCGCGCTATGCATTGACCGTGCTCGTAATCGGGTATCCATATGTGCATTCTATTGTCGGTATGTGGCTACTCCAAGTTCAATGACAGAAAGAGAAGAGCGCTAACAGAGATTCTGACAGTTTCGTTGACTTCACGAAATGCCGGTTCTGTGGCTGGGAGAACAGTCGGCAGCGCCATATACAACATGTGTGTGCAAGCAGGCAGTATCATTGCCTCGAATGTGAGCAAGAAAGAATCCAAAATACGCATCCACCAGGGAACTCTGCTAAAAATGATAAGATTTACCGAGAGGATGACAAGCCCTATTACCGACGTGGGAACTCGGCAATTCTGGGCATCATTGCGTGGAACGCCGTCTTTACTCTCGCCATCAAGGGATACTACATGTGGCGCAACAAGACGAAGGCGACAAAATGGGATGCTATGAAGCCGGATGAGAAGCGCGACTATGTTGATACGACGACAGAAAAAGGGAGCAAGAGACTGGATTTCAGATTTGCGCACTGATGCATGCACCTGTGGGCTTATCTTGGACACTAGGACTCACCAGTCGACTCGTTTAAGCATATGAAGAATACAACAAATAGAGGCATGGCACGTACACGGACGGAGAAAAGTTTCGGAGCATAAGAAGCTGTTATTAAGCAATTTGTATCTCCTTTATCCAGTATTTCAGAGTCCCCCCGTCTTGACTTTTTGCACAAACTGGCTGGGGTTGTATTGAGTGCCTCTGTCAATACCATCAGTCGCGATTGTCCGCAGCATTGCTTACCAACGTGTGAGACGCATGGCGTGATTTAAAATCGTGAAATGAATAGTTGGCGGCAAAGATCGCGCGTGTTTGCGTCGGAGCGCGCACAATCAAGTCGCCGATCGTGGAGATGAGTTGCATTTGCCGACGTGGGGTAGCCATACAATGGATGTGTTTTTCTTTTTTATCTCGGCATTTGTAACACCAATCTCTTTTGCCATCTTTCTATGCCATCAACCATGCGGCTCCCTCACGCATTGCTCGCTTGCCTTTGCGGCTCTTTTCTCTCCCTTGCCGTGGATTAAGCGGCAATGTCTCCAGTTTCAACCACAGACTATTGTACAGAACTCGCAGCTCACCAGGCTCGAGTATCTCGCGAATGGGTCAAGCGCTGAGTTTCCATAGAATGACGCTTCGTGCAGCAGCTACAAGCAGAGGGTCGAAACCGATGTGTGCCGCATAGGCCTTGCCATCAAGACGTCAAACCGGTCTGCGATAGCGTTTGAGCTGTGGCTGCCAGAGCAATGGACGGGTAAAAGGCTGCTGTCGACTGGAAATGGCGGCGTCGACGGTTGTAAGTTGGTTTCGAGTGACTACTTCGAAATTTCCTTCCTGACAACTTTCAGATATCAAATATCCTGAATTGGCGTATGGTAGCGCGCATGGATTCGCGACGCTCGGCACCAACAACGGCCACAACGGCGCATCTGCTCGCGCTATGCTGAACAATGAGGAGGTCATGATCGACTTTTCTCATCGCGCGTGAGCTATTTCATGAATGCGTGGCGGCTTAGACGACCGTAGCTGACAAATCTTAGTTTGCACACGGGCACCAGCGCAGGCAAGCTTCTGGCAGAGGCATTTTACGGTTCCAAGCCAGCGTATTCCTATTATCTGGGTTGCTCCCTCGGTGGTCGCATGGGAATACAAGCTGCTGACATGTACCCGGACGACTACGACGGCATCGTGGCCGGCGCCCCGGCTGCCGACTTTAACCTTCTCCAGGGACAGAGGGCCATGTTTTACAACGTGACCGGGGCAAGACGGTCGCCCAAATTCATTGAGATTGACACGTGGAAAGGGCTGATCCACAGAGAGGTGCTCAGACAATGCGATGGCCTGGATGGTGTCGTGGATGGAATCATTGAAGTGCCTTCACGATGCCACTTCAACCCAGATACGCTGTTGTGTACAGGTGGGTGTGACCAACGGCCACAATCGGGGTGTCTGAATGAAGCACAAGTCGAGCAGCTAGCGCTTGTACGAGCACCTGGCGCGGAGCGGGCGGGGGACAATGGACGCGTGGTACCGCTTCTTCCGCGTGTCGGGCATGCTGCACTGCGGCGGCGGGCCCGGGGCGTGGGTGCTCGGCCAGGGCGGCGGAGGCGCAGCAGGCGATGGGTTCGACGCCGATGCGAATGTGCTGGCGGCGGCGGCGGCGTGGGTGGAAAGCGGGCGCGCGCCGGAGAGCATCAAGGGGACCAAGTACGTGAATGATACTGTCTCACTGGGTATTGATTTCGAGCGGCGGCATTGTCGGTGAGTTTCATCGCAGGAAAAAAAAGTCTTGTTCCTCTGTGTGTGTATGCCTTGCTGATGAGATGATGTCTAGGTACCCGCAAACGCAGACGTATCTCGGAGGAGATCCGAAGCAGACGGCTAGCTGGGTATGCAGGTGAAGGGGCCCGCGCTCTTTTGCGAGACCTGGGTTGCGGCACACGATTGAAGTGGTAAGCGTTGAAGGGTGATGAGGGCTTGTGCATTGAAACTAGTTACTGGGAAGGCGATGGAGGAGGCTGGTCTTTGAGCTGCCAAGTGCGCTAACCACAAGAGCGCTGGGACATCTCGTACCTGGGTGGCAGTGTTGCACGAGATGGTCCTCGAGGAACCAGCCAACCAGAAAACTAGACAACACTGGAAGGATTCAACAGCCAATGACGGCTAGCCGTAGCCGGCTTCCCGCTCGTACTGCGGCGTGAGGCCGTTCCTGGCGTCGACTCCAGAACGTCATGGCTTAGTGACTGTCCATACGAGCGCGACGAAACCAAGTGGGCCTCAAGACATCGCATCTCTCAATGCAGCTTCCTGGTAGATTCAGCTTTCATGTTCGATTTTCCTCTATAGATTTATCTCTTCAGACTACCGGACCTTTGCACAGTCCTTGGCCGCAAAGTTGAACTGCACATCTACCAAGTAACTAACCATAAGAGCTGTCGAAAAACTCAAAACTCTGTCTTGTTTCTGCTCGGTACCATAGAACTGTGAACTACGGGCAACGCAAATCGGAACCAGACTGCCACGCTGCCAATTCTCACATCTCGCTTATCGACAGCTTCGTTGCGCAAACGATGGCCCAGCCCAAAGACCTTCGCCGGGCCGCAGAAAATGGCAAGCTGGAGTTGGTGAGAAGGCTTCTCGATGATGGGCTGGATGTCTCCTCTGCAGACAGCAAAGGATGTAAGCCACTATACTTGGCGGCACAGAATGGCCATGTCGAGGTCGTCAGACTTCTTCTCGACAGGGGCGCCGACGCCACTGATGCGCACGAAAAAGTTGTCATAGAGAATGAAACTCCGCAAGACAGGCAGCAGCGACTCATTAATCTGTACTACGACGAGGACATTCACGACAACCCCTCCTTGAGTGGACTGTCCGCCGCGTGCGTTGCTGCTCAGCAAGGGCACACCGAAGTGGTTCAACTGCTTGCAGAGCGAGGCGCAAATCTCGAGGTAACCGACCACCTGGAAAGATCACCACTTTACCTCGCCGTCGAGCGTGGACACGTTGACGTTGTGAGTTTGCTCGCAGACCTGGGGGCAGATCCCAACGTCGTATACTTCAACTCATTCACACCTCTGCTCGTGGCCTGTCAAGAAGGACACACCGAAGTGGTGAAGCTGCTCGTTGAGCGTGGAGCGGACATCCATCATTCCATCAAGAGGATGGGCATTACAGCTCTATTTCTGGCTGCTCGGTGTGGCTATCCCCAGATTGTGCGATACCTGGCTGGGAAAGGCGCAGACATCGAAACTGTCGGACGCGACGGACAAACGCCTCTTCTCGAAGCAGCATCCCGGGGCCACACGGAAACGGCCATGCTGCTTGTGGAGCTGGGAGCAAGCATGGACATGCGACCAGACTTTGGGTATGCGCCGCTCCATTTCGCTGCCCTGAATGGGAATCTGCAACTAGCAAAGCTGCTCGTGGATGGGGGAGCGGATGTCGAGATACCCAATGGCCTTGGGCAAACTCCTCTTGCGCTGGCCACGCAATCAGAACATGCTGAAGTTGTGAGACTATTGCAAGAAAAAGGAGCCATGGCTTAGTTACTAGAGCCGTGCTATAAAGCGACAGCACGCAGATCTAAATGCTTGTGATGCAAGCCAGGCGCGCTTTGCGCAATCCTGATTATACACACTGCCACTCTTTCGTGCTGCTCGACGAGACAAACCCGGCCATGTTTTCAAAAGGTGTACTTCTGAACACTGGGATGTGAAGTATTTTGGTCAAATGTACGAAAGAGATAGAGTCACCACTAGGTTGTCGATACCTGTCCGGGAACAGCTGCCTGTAGTTCGTACATACCACGTTAGATATAAAATTCCGTAAAAATGTCATTATGTGCAATAAATTCTGCTATAATCAGAAGGGTATACTGATGTATGCTACCGCCCTTTTTTACCCCTCGTTCCCTTTTTCCTCTTTCCAGTGTCTTCTTCATCCGTCCAGTCATCCATGTTCCGCACCGGTTTCCCTGGCTTACCCGAAGCCAGCGCCGCCGTAGCAGCAGCAACAGCATCTGCAGAAGCACCGCTCCCACCCCCCAGTACATCCCTCTCCTTGCCCTCCCCATCGCTATCCACGCCCTCGGCCTCCTCATCCGACCCCAGCCGCTCCACCGCCTCGCGCTCGCGCATCAGCCGCGCCGTCTTGGCGCACCTGTCCGCCGCGTACTTGTCGCGCATGCGCTTCGTCTGCGGCACGGGCTTGACGCGCGCGGGCACCGTCGCGAGCCGCCCGGCAGCCCGCAGCGCCTTGAAGACGTAGAGGCGGCGGTTGTTGAGGCTGAAGAGGTGGCCGGTGGCCGGGTCGAGCAGCACGCTGATGGGCGGCAGGTCCGCGGCGCCGAGCGTCCCGTCCAGGATGGCGTCGAGGGTGTCCTGCACGCGGCGGCCGCAGGAGAACTTGGGGCGGAGGCGGGAAAAGGTGAAGAAGACGTCGTTGGGGTCGACGTCGGTGAGAGACATGCTGGTGGGAGATTTGGGGAGGAGGACAAATGGCAGTTTTTGCGCAGTCTTTGCGAGTGCCGCGCTCTAGAGGAAGTGGTTTTGATTTACAGACATGGAATGTTGCGTTTGTCAGGGCAAAAGTCAAGATCGCCTCTTAGGTCCACTATTTTTGTTTGATGGCTCTTACGGCGCACCGGATCATGATCTCAATCTATTTTCATCCACATCTACCTCTTCTACTAAACTTCTATGCTAGTTTGGGCTTGCGGATAATTATTAGTGTGGCAAGTGTGGCAATAATACGACTTAATCATCAGAGAATCCATATATTCGAACTCGGTGTGCTATTCTTCTTACGACTTAATCTAACTGACTGTAGCTCACTGCTGGCAAGTAACAATCGTGGCCGATATCCGCAAATAATCATTTCCACCAGTGGTCTCGAGCACAATGGCTCAAGGCAGCCTGAAAGTGGTCTAAAGAGATTCCCATGACCCGGAGCCATCCACCATAGAAGCTGGGCTCACACCGGGAGCACCCAGGTCGCCTTCGATGACTGAGCCATTGTTCAAAGTCAACTTGAGCGACGTGGGGCCAATTCGACCAGAAAAGTGGCGGGTGCCTGCGAGATCGCCCTCGTCGTTGTACGTGAGAGTGACTGAATTTGAGCTGAACGGTAGCATAGGGGGGTTCAAGGTTGCGGTGAAGGTCTGTTGAATCTCATCAAAGACGGCTGTAATTCTGTTGGCGCTGACGCGGAGAAGTGTTCCCGTGGCAGTAGGCATGATTGAGGTATAGTGACTAGAAAGACTTTGTTTGTGTATTTTTGGAGGAGACTTGGTAGATGAATGAAGTAAAATCAACTTTCACCTTTTTTCATTCAGAATTGCGGCGTATTTACGTTGATCGCTACCGCCTGAAAGCTGAAAATGCATGCTGCATGCTTCTGTAGACCAATATAATGCATGAAGAACCGGAAAGCCGCCATCCGGTGATCAGTGGCAGGGAAGAGCCAGGTTGTAGTTGAAGACCAACTGCCAATCAGCTGTCTCGGCAGTTACCGGGTCAGAAGACCGCGCACAAGTTGTGGCAAGGGAAAGAGTAATGGAATTGGGGAAAAATGATACGTCGTAAATAAAGACGACATCAAGGCAAGCAACCCAGAAAATCGAGCAGGCGAAGGCAGAAGAGCCGCTAACTAGTTACACACTAGCCAACGGAAAAGCGGATGGGTTGGAAAGGCAGGCGCTGAAAGGTAAGGGGATTATGGAATAAGTGGTTGAGAAGATGGCTACGGATTGAATGAGTTACGAATGGTGCGATGCATCAAAAATCCAGTATAGATACCGCCTCCTGAGCAGCAAGAAGCTGCTGGGTGGGAAGGTTCCAACAAGTGGATGAGAGGAAAATCGTCATCGGCTCAGCAACAAGAACTGGACTGGTCACAAAAGAGGCTTTTCGACATGCTATAGTAACCACAACTTTCAAATTACGTCTAATAAAATAAGACACTTTTGCGAATTCCGAGGTCTGGCTTGTTGGCGCCTCCATCACGACCAAGTTTCTCGTACAGAGATGGACTCAACGCTGATTGGCTAGAGGGGTGAATTCAGGCACACGGCGAGATTTTTCCGAGGTTGACTGATCAACATCAAGGGGATCCAGATGAGCAGGAAATTTTCCACAAGGAGCGTGGCATTGTACATGGTAACTAGTGCCTTTATGAAAATGACAATGGCTGGAGCACGTATTCAGGGAACTACTAGCTGACAACTAGTGTACAGCCACCACGGCCTCTGCAAGCTAGCGCCCTTGAGGCAAGTCGATGGTGGCATCTCGTACTGTATGGGACCGAGTCACGGGGCATCCTGATAGGTGGCCTGCTGCCTGACAAGTGTGAGTGTGAGTGTGGGTGCATTGACCTTGGCCCTGTTTCTGCTGTTTTGAAAAGGTAGGGGACCATGTTCGAGGGCGGACGGCAATAGCAGGGATTGGCTTCTCCGACTTGTCCAACTGGGGAAATCCCCTCAAAAAAGTAGGGTGGCTGAGTGACGTCGCAAAGGGCCGTTGGCAGTAAAAATAGCTTCAAATACGACCACGACCACTCCACCGCCTACACCAGCACAAGCCTAGCGGCATCATCAGGCTGTGGCGCTCATCCGCCCATGCTAGCCTCTTGAATTACTTTGATGGCTTACTCGCCCGAGAAAAGGCTGTCAGAAAACACGAGGCCATGGGGGCCACACACCAGCCTCGTCGAAAAAAGGCTACGACGTCAGTCAGTTCCCCTGCAAAAGTCATCATGCTCCTCAAACACGAAATGCCACGCAACACCCCACGACTCTCATAAAAACCCACCGCCGGCCCTCTCGGCCATCAAGTCCCTCCCTTCGTTTCCTTTGTTTCTTTGGTTTCTTTTTCTGGACACGGCTCGCTGCGATTCTCTAGCCTCCTCAGGGCCTACGTCAGAGACAAGCTAATATTCCGACGACATCATCCCGCGCTGTCCTACACGCATCAGACACCCGCGAGACATTCAGCCACAGCGCAGCATACTTTTGCGGCGTTTTCCCTCGACAGCTTTATTCTTTTCTCGATTTCTTCCTGGAACCTATATAAGACTCGGAAGCGCAGGCATCCTCCCCATCGCTACCGTCAACCGGGTCATCCATACGTCCGACTCGCAAACACTCGTATACTGAATCTCGACGCCCTTGCTCAACCCTCTTCAACATACCTTTTTTAGAACCAGTCAAGCATATACGCATTTAATTCATACGTACAGCACACACAAACCCACCATGCGCTCGTTTACATGCGCCGCCTTGCTAGCCCTCGCTGCCGGCGCTTCCGCCAAGCTGCAGTATCTCGGCGTCGCCATGGCCGGCATCGACTTTGGCTGCGATATTGACGGCACCTGCCCGCTCAAGACGGTCGCCCTGCCCCTCAAAAACTACGGCGGCGCCGACGGCAAGGCCCAGATGGAGCACTTTGTCAAGGACGACAAGCTCAACATGTTCCGCCTGCCCGTCTCCTGGCAGTTCCTCACCAACGGCCAGGGCGGCAGCACCCTCGACGCCCAGGGCTGGGAGAGCTACGACACCCTCATGCAGACGTGCCTCGACACGGGCGCCTACTGCATGATTGACCTGCACAACTTTGCCCGCTTCGACAAGGGCATCATCGGCCAGGGCGGACCCTCGGACGCCACCTTTGCCCAGCTCTGGGCCAACATGGCCAAAAAGTACGCCGACAATGAAAAGGTCGTCTTTGGCCTGATGAATGAGCCGCACGACCTCGACACGGCCAAATGGGCCGACACCTGCCAGGCCGCCGTCACCGCCATCCGCAAGGCCGGCGCCGGGACGCAGCTCATCCTCCTCCCCGGCAACAACTTTTCCAGCGCCACCGATTTCGTCGCGAACCAGAGCGCCGACCTCCTCGGCAAAATCACAAACCCGGACGGCACCACCGACGGCCTGCTGCTCGACCTGCACAAGTACCTCGACGTCAACAACTCGGGCCAGCACGAGGAGTGCACCACCGACAACGTCGCCGGCTTCAAGACAATGGCCAAGTGGCTCCGCGACAACGACCGCACCGCCATCGTGTCCGAGACGGGCGCCTCCACGGACCCCTCGTGCCTGGAAAAGTTTTGCGCGCAAAACAAGTACCTGAGCGAAAACACCGACGTCTTTGTCGGCTTCGTCGGCTGGAGCGCCGGCAGCTTTGACGAGACGTACATCATGTCCCTCACGCCCTCGGGCACGCCCGGCGACTACACTGATAACAAGCTCATGAAGCAGTGCATCCTCGACGTCTTCAACGGCAAGTACAGCCCGCCGTCCTCCGCCAGCTCCTCGTCCTACACCCGTCCAGCGGGCACCGCCACCACTCAGGGCCCGCAGAGGACGAGCGACTCCATCTTTCACGAGAGCCCCAGCTCGACGCCATTGCATACGCCGGCCAACGGTGCAGCGTCCAGCGTCTCGAGTTGCAGCGCTTTGGCAGTTGTTGCCGGAGCCGCCTTTTTTCTTGCCTCGTTTTAAAGCGCACTTTATACTTTTTTTTTGGGCGAAACTTGACTTGAGTGTATATTGCACATTTGCATGGTATTTACAGAGCGTGAATTATCTCGGGAATTGTTGTATTTACATCATGGGAACGGCGTTTATAGGGAGGCCCTTTTACATGCGCTACATAGAGTGTCCAAGGCAGCTAAAGCAGGACAAGGGATTGTGGGATTTAGACGCATAGCATTAGAATACAGAATAATGAATCCGGATATTGAATAGCTACCTTTTTCACGTGTGGAAATTGAGTTAAAACTCGGATCAAGGTGACGACAATTATTCTTGGTGAAACCTCGCCCGCATTCCCGTCCATGTCGGGGTCGTCCCCGCCGGCCCGAGCAATATTCTCCGGCCGGCATGGACGTGGTTGTAAAATAACATTACCCTGTAAAATATATAGATTTATTCAGACTATCAATATGACACATGGCGGCCATTCATCTACGACTGCCAACATGTAACTTTTTAATCCATCTTATAGTAGGCCGTGTTTTGCCAAACAGATAGCTCAATGTCGGCGCGACTCTTCTGCTCCCCTTGGCTACAATGTAACAGCTGCAATGTGGTGGTGTATGAAGCTTCAGCTAAGCCAAGTGGTACGCCAAACCAAGAGTTCCGGGATTGGAAAGCGGACACTCTGCAACGAGTCCAATTGCACGGGGCTGTCTGACAGCCCTACCGTTGGGACGAAACCTGTGGTGAACCTCTTTCTCTACTCAAGAGAACCTTAACCTCACGATCCTTCAAAAGACTTCGAGGCACTTGTGCATTCAGCAATGAAAGCTTGAACGAGAAATATTAGTTTCCGTACAAAGTCTCAGAATGTCTCTGCCAAATATGTCCCGAGAAGCCTCGCAAGCCCGCCTCGCGGTCTACTCATGAAGAATAGGCCGAGAGCTGATACTAGGACTCCCGGGGGAACTTATGGTAGCTATACGCTCTTGGCTTCAAACCATGGACATCCTAAATTAGCATAGATATTGATGCAAAATGCAAACATTTTGAAAAGAAGGCAGCAGTCAAGGTTACGTAGTTCTGGCCAAGTAGCTCTGGGGTACGTAGTTCTGGGCTAAGTAGTTCTGATTCTCTTTTGCCGTTCTGCTGCGTGGTTATGCGAGTTGAGCATAGTCATCGCCTCAAATGCTGTGGCTCTTGTCTGTCGCTGTTGGGCTGTACCGGTACGAGCATAGGGATGACAAAGAGTCCTCAACACGACAGTGGCAAAGACCATGTGTCCAGAGAAGAATCAGCAAAACATACCACAATGTTTTCACACGGAGCGTCGACTGACCTCGGTCGTGCCATCCTTCCAGCTGTGTCATAATGCCCTGATATTTATCGTGGAATCGCGGCCTCAGCTCCTCATACTTAGCCCCTGGTCGCCAGGGATTGGCGGAAAAAAGCCATGGATGCTCTCCATTGATCAGCCAGACTGTCAATACGCCCAACATCCACAGATCGCAGCTTTCATCATAGTCCGTCATTTCTCTCTCCGGAGACAACCAGCCGAGGGTACCGCCCGCTCCAGGGCGGCACTGGATTTTCCCGGTTGACGGCAGTGGGGTTGATTCGTCCATATCTAAAAGGACAATTTGAAGTCGGTCTATATTCTGATCTCGTACGCCGACATTGTTCGGCTTGAGATCATCATGCACCCATCCGTTAGAGTGAAGAAATTGTAGCGCTCCGAGGATCTCAATCATGACTGCCCGAGCTAGCTTCCTGGAATAGAAAGTTAAGTCAACAGCACACCTCGTTCTGAGAAGGCACTGAAATAACCAACAATTTGCTCGTTGCATCTTTTACGGACCAACGCTCGCACATCTCCAGCAAGGTTCCTGGAACAGCAGGCTTCATGACAAACCAGACGTCCACTGCCCGATTACTTCCGGAAGGATCGTCGCCAATGACGTCCAAAAGCAAAAGTACGCGGGCCTCGCTGGCCTGTTCGGCGAGGCGCGTAATTTTACGCATAGTATCTCGCCGAGCCATGACAGAAGAACGGTTTCCTTCTACAGAGATGCGCTTCAAAGCGACAACCTGACCTGCTTGATTCGATCCGATACTCACCCGCCCTGATGCGCCCGTGCCCACGGTTCCAGAACTGGTGACGCGCCATCCGCCGACCCGAATACTTCTGTCTCCTCTCGGGGTATCGAAGAATTTCCACAGAGGACTTTGGCGCTTGCCAAGAAAAAGACGCAAGTAATTTGCCGCGTTCTCTTTGCATTGCTCAGAGTGTGAAAAGGGGCCGTACACGACGCGATATTGTAGACGGCCCAAAGTAAGCATGGACTCGGCATCTTGCAAGTAATACGGGCCATCGCGGGTCGACGAGGGTTCATCGTTGACGGCGGCCATGTCTACCCCCGAACGGACAGTGATGAGTCTCGTGTCACTGAGCTGAAATAAAGCGTGGTTTTGACGGACCAGGACATGCTGATCTTGGGACAGTGATAGAACAAGATCGTTCAGCTGTGGGCCTTGCCGTAGTCGACCAGCGACCCAGCCTCGAGCTGGAGCGTGCGGCGGCTTGGCAAAGTCGAGGTAGTAAAAGCCTTTCCAGACAGTTTCCGCGCGCGAGACCGGACGATGATGGCTTGGGGGGGATGAGGTTGGCGATGAAGAAACCAGTCCAGTCTCGCGCCGCCGAAGGAGCTGTGCGACAGCCTCGTCCGGCATTGGTTCGCTAAAGACGCGCATGTACTTTCGCGCATGCTCTCGCGCTGCGTCTATCATTTGTTCACCTTGTTTTTGTAGCCAATCTGCGACCTTCGAGAATTCGAGCTTGGCCTCTGCATTGTATGGCTTCAAGATTAGTACAGCCTCAGTAGGGCTATAGCATGTATCTAAACTGCTTGTTCTACTCTCAGCGTCCATTGTTTCTCGAACCTGATCGCGACAGATCTCATGACAATGAGACTTGACACGAGACGCAGCTAGCGGGGTAATGCATGGGGAGTGCCACGCAAGTAGCAATTCTACGATTTGACCGATTTCTACTTCTACAGACACTAATAAACTAAGGTAGTACGAAGAAGGTAAAGGGATAGATAGTGACGAATGTACTATATACTAGCTAGTTAGGTATAATAGTAACTCTATTAATCACTAAGGAGGAAGAAGTCCCTACCTAGTGTTCTAAATGCTATTTCATCCTTTACATAATAAAATTCAAACTAGATGCAAAAGGTCATTAGTGTTTAATATGAATAGAGCTATAAGCCTAGAATTTAGCTACTTAGCACTTTGAAAGCTAAGAGCTCTAACTCGACCCTAACCTTAAATACATATACCTGACGCCTCGAATCGAAATCCTCGAAAGGGGAATTAGGGCCTATTATAACGATAGCTTAAAACTA
>JARJRE010000339.1:0-81631 GCA_030783385.1 Akanthomyces dipterigenus | reverse complement strand
CCCCCCCTCATTGCTCCTAGTTGGCGGCTGGCCCCCAACACAGAGGGCCTCCCAGCTCGCCTTGCCCGCCATAATAAGCAGACATTCAGTTGTTCGCATTGCAGCTCTCGCGGCCACGACGCCTTTTCTGGCTTAAATACGGCACACGTCCCTGCTTAGGTTATCAGTTTGATTTTACGGTTCTTCTACTGTTCCAAATTCCTCGAAGCTCGAGGGATTGGTCATCATCTTTGCCCTGTTAGGCTCACTTACACCACTTGCAACACTTACACGACGTACCACTACGCCAAACTCAACAACCGCTTACACGCGCATCGACTTTCCAACTATGACAACACCACCACTGCCAAGTCTCACTATCCCACCCGACCTCGTCTCTCCACCCAACTTGACCGTTTCTCCAAACCTTTCCAGATCACGCTCTGCTCATGGCCTCAATACCGCGACTGGCCGTCCTGCCATGTGGACGCACCACCACCAGGGCACGTTGGCCTGCCTCTATCTCTACACCGACCTCTCACCCAAGAAAATCATCGACGTCGTCTTCCGCCATTCCCCTCCCAACAACCGCCCCATCTCAACCGATTCCGCCAACAAGAAACTGAATCATCTGCTCGACAAGGAGCCTCGATGGCTGCGGCCCAAGTCTCTTGAGGACATGGGCAGCCGCCTTGAGCAGCTTGCCCTATCGTCCTCTCAAATGTCATCCCGATCAAGCAACAGCTCATACGACCATCATTTCTTTAATGCTCCGGGACCAGGCTTCCCCGCCCTTCGCCTCAAGTCCGAAGGCAGCATAAGCCCTTCTCTGCTCGCCGTCCCCCATCACAACATGGGCTCCTGGAGTGCTCCTGCGTCACCAACATCTCTTCATTCAGACTCTCTCGAATGGTCACCGCCTCAATCATTCCCCCCACCTCCTCCACACGCACAAGAGAAAGACGACAGACGCTTGTTTGCATCCTTCCTTCGCAGGGCCACGGTCACATCCTCGTCGACAACAACATCAACTTCTTCCCTGAGAGCCGTCTTGACTGATCGCAGCCCTGCATATCGCGGCGCCGTCAGGGGCCTGCTGCGCCGAATTCCTAGCTTCTCCCTCTGCCGCAGACATGTGTCGCCTATCTCTGACTCGAGCTCTGCGGTCATGGATTGGCTGGATGATGGAGTCGCCCCAACTCCATATCACGACACGCCATTTCCTCTGCCGGGTGACTTTCTCAGCATTGACGAGCACGTGCAGCACCCGCAACTTGGTCGCCACCAGATGCATCTGCTTGAGTCTGCCGCCGCGAGATTACCACGAGGGGCTGCCGGATGTTTCCCTTGGGTGACGAAAAATGGTCTGACGAGAAAGGGTCACCGCATCCTCGCCGACGTCATTATCGAATCGGACTGGTCCGATGTGGATGCTTTTGGCAACACTCTACTGCATTTTGTGGCCGTCCGCGGCCGACCCGACCAACTATACAACGCCGTGAGCTTCCCCCAGGCTCGCGATGTCCTGCAAAAGGTCAATACCGCCGGACAAACATTTCTTCATGTCATGAGTCAAAGTATGATGATCCACGAAAACTTTGTACCCTGCTTGGTTCACTTTCTCAAGCAAGAGGGTGGGCGTATGGACATTTACGCCCAGGACCACTATGGCCGCAACTTCTTTCACATGTTGCGGGCCAATGGCGTCGATTCGATCATTGTAAATCAGATTCTTGTCCCAAACGATGCCAAGAAATGGAACACTCGCGACGCTTTTGGCGCGCAAGTACATATATACGCGCCCCAAATGACAGTCCATCTACCCAACTATGATATGCCACTCGATGGTGCCTCCGACCTTGATGATGATGGCGTCATTACCGCTCAGCTGGACCTCGTGACATTTATCGGCAGGATTGGAACCCAAAATGCCACCGCGGAACATTCTCAAGGGCGCAACGGTCTCCACTGCCTTGCTGCCGTGAACCTGAGCTTGACCTCTGCATCCAACACTATGGAGAGATCCGGAGGCGCCCCTAGCCTGGCATCAGGTAGCAGAGCAGCCGCAGCACACGGCAGACGTCGCTCCGGTGGCGCTAGTAAACAGGAAACCGATTCATCCGACTGCCGTATGGAAACGCGTCTGAACTCGCTCAAGGAACTGCTCGGCTTGGGCGTCAGTCCCAACGCATATGACGAACATGGCAACACTCCACTCATGGCGTTTGCCGCCCAACTGCCCGAGGACGGCAACAACAAGTTTGGCCCGGAGATGATGAAGCTGCTCATCGAAAAGGGTGCGGATGTGCACGCGCGCAATCGCGCCGGCGAGACGGCGCTGCACATTGCTGTGCGCTGCGGACGCAAGCTCGCCGTCAGGACGCTGGTTGAGCACGGAGCCAATGTCCACGCGCGTAATGCCATGGGCCGCAGCGTGCTGGAGATTGCAGACGACAAGTTGATGGCGGCGAGCAGACACGGCCCGCGAGAGTATGCCCGCTCAGAGGCGTGCCGGGCGTGGCTGAGCGGACTTCAAATTGGCGCCAAGCACAACCCAACTGCCATGGACGAATGGTGTCGTGCTTCGCTCAAGTGATGGCTTTTGTGCCACCAATGTTTTCTGCTGTGGGTGCCTTGGGATGATATTGACTATACTGTGCAGGCTTTTGGTCCTGTTGGCCTTTGCTCAAGCGACTGTTGCTTCTGTTGAGTTTGCTTTGCTGATTTGTTCTGCCGATTTGTTCTGCCGATTTGTTCTGCCGATTTGTTCTGCCGATTTGTTCTGCTGACTCGACATGTTCTGATTCAGCCTTTACGAGTTTTTGTTTCTATCCTTTTCAGCTTCTGCCAGAGTTTTGTTTTTGATTTGTTTCCCTGTCGGTTTCCTTTTATCAATTTTTGTACAAATTGTATTCAACATGTGGAATGATGCTCTTACGAACGGCGTTTAAGAAGGAACTTGGGATACCATGGAACGGAGTTGATCTTTATATATAGACACATTTGCCTCTGGACTTTGTTTAGTCAACGATAGAAATGTTCAATCATACTAGCCTCTGCTTTGCGTATCCAGACCCGATTATACAAGTCCAAACCCAATCATACAAAATCCTTGATGGCGTCCCAAAACCCCTCGGGGTTCTCACACATGGGCAGATGGCCCGCCCGCGGCACCACCCGCAGCTCCGCGCCCTCCCTCCCCAGCAACCCCTTGAAGCCGCGCATCGCCTCGACCAGCGCCCCATTCCCATCCGCCTCGCCCGCCACCAGCCGCGCCGGGACCGCGCACGCCGGCAACCCCGGCCGCAGGTCATAGTCCCACAGCGCGGTGCAGCTGTTGGCGAAGCCGTCGACGTCGTTGGCCGCCACCATGTCCGTCATCCACACGACCGCGTCCGCGCCCGCGTCGGCGTTTGGGAACCACCGCGCGACCGTCTGCCGCGCCAGCGTCTCCATCCCCTCCTTCTCCCGACGCGCCACGGCGATGCGGTCCCGCCAGGCCTGCGTGTTGGCCGCGCTCGCGACGGCGTTGCAGTCGGCGGCCACGAGGCGCGCCACCCGCGTAGGATGCGTTTGCGCGTAGCGCAGCGTCGTGGCGCCGCCCATGGAGACGCCGACGAGGCACGCCATCTGCTCGATGCGCAGCGCCGCGCGGACGGCCTCCAGATCGGCCGCCAGGGTGTCCAAGCTGGCGGGCGTGTGCGGCTGCGAGATGGCGGGGTGCCGGCCGCGGGCGTCGTAGCGGAGGATGCGGACGTCGGGCCGGTGGCGCTTGATGATGGCGACGAGGGGATCCCACATGCGGTAGCTGGTCAGCAGCGAGTTGCAAAAGACAACGACGGGGGCATCGGGCGCGGGGCTGCCCTCGAGGCGGTACGGGATGACGAGGTTGTCAGAGGTGGTGATGTGCGCGGTGATGGAGGCGGCGTCGGTGCGGAGCGCGGGGGAGGAGAAGGCGGCGGCGGAGGGGGGTAGCCTCGATAGCGAGTAGAGGTCGCGCGCGGCGGGGGTGAATACGTAAAAGAGGGAATACGTCGTGCGGGATTTCGAGACGACATATTTGTCAAAGACGGCAGCGCGCCGGGGCGTGTTCATGGACGCGGCGTGGGCAGCGCCGCCGAGGCCGTTGCTCGGCGCATAGTCGTGCAGGCAGAAAAACACCGTCCTCTCCGCGGCCTCGCCCGCCGCCTCGGACGTTTTGAACAGCCTGCTGCGGCGCCAGCCCGGGACCGCGCTCAGCATCTCCGCATGCTCCTCCACGTACCACGTCTGATACGCGTCTGCCGCGGCCGGCTCCTCCTCCTCCTCCTCCTCCAGGCAAATCTCCACCGCGACCGTCACGGATCCCTCGGCTTCCGCGTCCGACACGCTCTCCGCGGGCGCATACGACGCCGCCGTCTTGGTATGCAGCAAGTCGTAAAAGGAGCGCCGCACGTCCACCTCTGCAATCGTGGCCGCCTCGCGCGGGGAGCGGTGCGCGCGCAGCGCCGTGTAAGTGGGCGTGGCGAGCAGCGGCATGTGCCGGACATCATAGACTGCCATGTACGCCGGGCCAGCCGCCGCCGCCCCTTCGGACGTGTTTCGATAGCGCAGGCCGCTGGAAAAAATGTCCGGCAGGGCCAGCCGCGTCGGGCCGTGCTCGTTGTTGTACCACGCGTCAAACTCGGCGAGCGGGAGCGAGGCACGCGGCTGCATCGTCACGTAGAGGATGCCGGGGCGGGAGGTAGTGGACGCCATGTTGTCGAGGGTTTGAGGTGTTGAAAGGAGATGAATCGATAGAGGGAATGAGGGGACGAGGGAATTGTGAATGAAAATCGCGGGACTTATAAAATCATATCGGCGGATAAACGATAGACGGGCTGGTGGTTTAGCGCCGACTCCATCTCGGCAGTGTCGTCGGGAAGTGAAAAAAGTCGGGGCCGTCGGCCGGCACCCAGCGTCTACAGACAGTTTAACGGTCATGTCTAATTCCGCTGCATCAAAATCGCATTCTTTTCTCTGATGAGAACCATGTCACCAACTAGGTCAACGGACTTGTTTCCTTCCCCATTTCCCCTCTATACTTTGCACGGTTTCCTCACACGTAGCGCCGAAACAGCCGTGCTTGTACATGCTTACCGCTGTCAGTGTCCCCATTATTGAAACGAGTCGAGAAACTGCGGGCTCGGCACATCAAACTGCTATTGTTCTTCAACATGAGCATCTTGTCACGACTAAAAATACATACATCAGACCCCCCCGCATTATTTGCCGCAACTGAGTAATGCGCCGTTCAACTGCACCACCTCTTCCACGCCAGGCGGGTCATACCGTCATGATCGACCGGCCCAGACGTTTCACAGTGAAACGCAAACATGTCTCCTTGAAGCCGCTTGTCACTACTACACACAGAAATCACATGGCAAAATCGGCAGGTACATCAGATAGTTCAACGTTTTCATGTCATTGAGTTGTGCATCCTTGCGGATCTATCTATACAACAATATAGATGCAAAGAAAAAGAAGCAGCCAGTGCTGTCCCAAACGCCAGTCCGCCATCCCAGTAACCCATTTCCCAAATATGCACGGTACATGTGGTACAAAATAAAACGCTCTGCTGAATCCATAATCGCTATAAATCTTTTGTGCTGCAAAACAATCTCGTAAACTGATTACAACTCCAGAGTGAGGAGTTCTAATCTGGCAACGACAGACTCGGCACTGGCGGATATGCGCTGGACACGAGCCATGGCGTAGGCAGCAGTGTGTTCCTCTTGCGTGGCATCAACGAGCTCGAAGCGGGACAGAGCCTTCTCGGCGTCGATACCGCCAAAGATGTCGACGTGAGAGAGGCCTTCAGACAGAACAGGGGATTCGGGGGCAGGGGCAGAGGCAGAGGACTGGGCGTGGAAGAGGGCAAATTCAGGGTCAGACTCGAACTCGTCGTTGACAGGAACAACCTCGCTGGGCTCGACCGTCTCGGTCTGAACGGGGCGATCAATGACGGGAACGTTGACCTTTTCGTCCTCGGTAAAGGACTCGATAAAGTTGGATGTCTTGCCAGCGAGGAGACCGGCGTCAATAGGAGTAGGGATCTCGGGGGTGTCAACAACGAAAACGGTAGGCTGGAAGTTGTAGCCATCAAGAGCGAGCATAGAGTAGTCCAAGCTCTGCTCGGGAATCATGGCCATGCCAATCTGCTGCTGGGACTGGTTACCAAAAGGGTTGGCGTCCTTGGGAACCTGGGCCTGCTCCTGCTCGGGCTGAGCCTCGACCTTGACGGGGACCTGGGGAATGGTGGCCGAGTTGGTGCTGAGGTGGTCGAGAAAGTTGGAGAAGCTGGGAGACGAGAGAAGCATGCGGGTCAGGTCCGACAGGCGTTTGTTCTCCTCCATAAGGGCGCGATTGCTCTGGCGGAGGCTGGTAACCTCATCATCCTTGTGGTCACGCTCGCTCTCAAGCTGAGTAATATACTCCTTTCTGCGGGAGCGGAAGGCACGAGCAGAGACCTTGTTGCGGAGCTGGCGGCGCTCTTTGGAGCTCAGCTTCTTGCCCTCCTCGCTGGCAAGGAGACGCTCGTCCTCGTCCATGTCTTCTTCAGACTTTTTGGTTCGGGGCATGTTGGATGATCCGGACTGGGAGTCGCCAGAGGCTGAGGCAGGCTTTTGACGCATGTTGTTGAGGAGCTGGGTAATCTTTTGCTCGACAATGGGGTCGGTGGCCTGGGGAGCCTTGCCACGGGCCTTTTGGCTGTGGCTCTGCTGCATCATCTGGCGCTGCTGGGCCTGGGCCTTGGCGACGGCGGCAGCCTGGGTGTGGGCGCCAGGCCAGAGGCGGCCAGGAGAGCTGCTAGCCGAGGCCTGCTGCTGCTGCTCGATGCTGCTGGGGTTGACGGTGAAGAACTGGTCGGTGTTGGCCGTGTTGAAGTCCATGTCCAAATCGGTGGCGGGCAGGGTAGCCTGCGAGGGCGAGGTGTTGAAGTCAAAGACGTCGGTCTCAGGAGAAAAGCTGGTGAGGTAGTCGAGGCTGCCAAAGTCCTGGTAGCCAGTGTTGTTGGTCTGATTCACCGCCATGGTGTTGGCGAGAGCGCCGGGGACGAAGCCTGTCTGCTGGCGGTACATGTCGTAGTTGTGGCTGGGGCCGGTCATTGTCTGCGAAGTGGCTGTCGACGAGACCGAGGGCGGCGTCATCTCGGGAATGGGGCTGGCAAAGGCCGGCTTGGTGCTCATGTTGGGAGAGAGCGAAGGAGACTGGTAATTAGCATCAAACTCGGACAAGTCGAGCAGAGCATCGAAATCGTTTTGGGCCGAGGCCGACATGGTGATGGAATGGGTGCCGTCAGGCGAGGTGGTGAAGTGGTGGCAAAAGGATCGAGCGGCGAAGGACTCGATTCAAGATTGGATTGCGATGGAAAGCTCGAGGCGAAACGTCGTTTTGTTGTTATGGTTGAAGTGATGATGTTGGAAGAAGGAAAAGAGATGGCAGAGACAAACAGGAAAGTGACGTGAGCCAGGCAGAAGGGGGCCGTTGTGGCTATGAATGGGCAAACGGGGTGGGACGGCAGGACGGGCAAGCCGGGGGAGCGACAGCGAGCAAGGCTCTGGGCGCCGGCAAAACAGACCAAGGGGAGCCAAGCAGGCCAGCGACGCCCAGGCCTCGGAAAAGAGAGCCGTTCGAGGCATCCACAGCCATTGCTGTGGTTGGTCCCAGAGCGAGAAAAATGGGGACGAAGGGGATGAGGGACGCGTCAGCTTTTTTCTCTGGGCCTGTATTTTTGGCTGCAGAGCAGACCCACTGACAGACGAATGGTGCCAACGCTCCCTGCAGCGTGCCTCAGGGCCATGGAGGCTGAGTCGACGGTGCATTATTATGCGCTCCAGACCTGGCTCTCTCTGGGCCAGTCGTGCCAGTCACCCACCACCTGCCCGTGTCTGCCATATGCTTCCATTCTCCAGCGGACCTTGGCCCGGCTCACGGCCCTCAACGCTCGCTGTGGCTTCTGCTAGCGCCCAAACTGATGACGACGCTCAACACCTGCCCAAATAATCAACCAGGGTGCTGCGCCTCGTATCAGCCAATCGGTGCTCTTGTCCATGTCCAGCGCCTCCATTCCTTCATTTCTCGCTCGGCGATTCTATTTCGTTGGTTCATTGTAGACGAGAGAGCACATGTACCCGTAAATAGTGCCGCTGGGCCATTCAGCCAGTTTTTGTCGGCGCTCTTTTGTTACTTGTAAGGTACCTAGGTATGTATTAATAGGCAGCCGGGCAGCCGGCAGTGGTAGTTGGTCGTGGCAACAGTGCCGATAGCTGAGACTTGCAGTTTGTACCTTATCTGCACCAAACTCTAGGTACCTCGCTCAGCCCCCTTCCACAATATCACGTGAGTCAGACCAAGGCAGTGGTCGGTCGTGACGGGTTGTGGGAGCTAAATGAAACTTGGCTGCCGGCCAGCCTGCCGCGATGCTCTGCCGTTTTGGTGCCACCGTGCCGGCGTCTCGGTTTCAACTGTTTCTGTCATAGCGCCCCAAGAGCTGACGTGACAGGGCGTTGACAGACGAAGCTAGATGCAGACAGGGTGACAGGCTGGCATGGCTGCTACAATCCAACAAGTATCAACGCCCGTCTACTATGTTCGCGCACCAATATTGCACAAGGCTTTATCCAGCAGGAAAAAATAGAGGAAAAAGACAAGTGAAGATCGCAAGTCTAGGAATTAATCGTCGGGTCAACAAGCGCCATCCCTCGCACTGTGCTTCCGTAAAGGCACTGCTACATCTCGCTTCATTCTGAGCCCCGAGATTTTTGATGCCGTAAATTCGTGAAACAAAGCCTCTCGTTTCTATCACTTGAACGCTTGCTTCCCTCAGACCACGTTCCCTCCCGCTTCCGCAGAACTCGCCTCTTCCCCGACCTTGAATTCATTCCTCTCAAGTTTCCTCCACCTCTTTTCACTCCAGTCATGGACCTTCTTCGTCGACGTCTTACAATATCCTAGTTGTAGCCCAAAATCTTCTTTGAATCTGTCAGAGGGCGCTGTTTACCTCGCTCCCACCAAACAATTCTGTATAAGAGGTGTTCAAGGTCCCAGGGAAAATCTTCAAGATCCCTTTGGGTAGCCCGGACCGGGTCTACAAAGAGCCACAGTATCTTGATCACTCTGAAATGTCGCAGCGATGCTTCCTGTCTGGTTTTCATCAGGAGTTTTCGTAGTTTCTCTCGTTACTCGGATCGTGAAGCGTTGGACGAGTGTAAGCCGCGAGATCAGGCAACTTGGCATAGTGAAATATACCTACGCGCGAGGGGGGTTTTTTTGGACATGGCCAAATCACAGTGTGGGCTTTGATATGTATTCCTCCCGTCTACTCAGCCTGTCAGGGTACCTAGCCGTCTCAGAAAACATCTATGTTTTTTCCATAACGTTTCAGGTACCCTGACAGGCTGGCTAGACGGGAGGAACACATGTTAGGGTCTACAGTGTAATTTAGCCATGTCCAGAAACAGGCCCCTCCGCCTAGGTAGGTAGCCCACCTGGACAATAACAGTGCTGTCAATTACGGCAATGGTTTTATTCCAATCTTCTTCCCAGACATCGATGAAATCGCAGAGCTGAATCTGAAATGCAGAGATCCCAGTATAGAGCCCGGTGGGAAATACAGGAGGCCGCGACCCCCAGAGTTACATGCTTCCTGAGTAAGGCAGAGCACCATTTTCACGGTTTGTGAGTCGACGGTTGCCTCCCAGCTTTTGGTCGCAAGTCTGTAATACATGTCAACCTCTTCTAGTACCATCATACAATGAGTCACTTGGACAATTCAGCCGCCAGGGAGGTTATGGGCTACTCCAGACGGTCGAGTTGCTGATAGCTTCAAGCGCGGTATGCGTCTGGGCCAACTCTGCGCATGCTTGCTTGAGTTTGTCTTTCGCTTGGCCGAGATTCTGCTACATCTCTCCAATCTTCTAGTGGAGGATTTCACTTATTTGCCTGTTTGCTCGTTTTTTCCCCTCATTTGTTGCATCTCGGCGTATGATCGCTCCATCAGCTCCACGCATTCCAAAAAGCCCTTTGGCGTGTTGCCACCCCTAATCATCTCGCGCACCTCTTCCACTTCGGTAGCGTCTGGTGTGGTTTGGGTAGATCATTCATCCCTTTCTCTAGTCGTTGCATTCAATTGTTTCAGACGTATTTCGAACCGGCCGCGCCTTCGAGCACGTCGCCGCAGCTCGCCCAAATCGCCCCAAAGAGAGGGCTGGCTAGTGGCTCCCACTTCGGTCGCATCCTCGTCGCGTCCCACCATGGTGGTGATGAAGGAACCCCAACACCATGAAAAGCCAATTCAAAGAGAATCGAGAACAAAAGAAGGTGGCTCTGTTTCGAACTGCTGCAGTACAGTTATGGACAAAGTGGCTGTCAAGCCGGCAGCGAAGAACTTGACTCGCAACTCTGCCTACTCTCCCCCTCTTCGGCCACGAAACTCCGAAAGATTTAGCTTAATGATTTTCATGATATGATCAACAAAGTAAAACCAACTAGTTGTTTTGTTAATCTGCTCCCCAAAGCACAGAGCCACTATTCGTTCTATATGTGCAGGTGTGGCAGCATCAGAGTGTGGCATCAACGTAATAGCGCGGGGATAGTTGCCCCGCCAACCAGGACGGGGCATTCTTGCGATGCGCAAACTTGCATCCAGCCTGATCATTAGCATCGCCAAAGATCGCCAAACAGAGGCCTGCTAGGCGATGTGAGCGGCGTCCGCGGGCGATATGCGACCTGACGAAATTCAATGTTGGTTGGATGCGACGCAGAATCACAACAACCAAGAGACCTTTTTGGACCGAGAGACGCTGGAAACCTCGTTAAACCAAGGAAATGCGGACGACCGCGCAACCAAACGACGCCGACTGAACCACTTGACGCCGCCATCAAGCTCTCGATATATTGCAGAGACTGGCGAAGCGAAGCAACACCGACTGCACTCCCTGACGCCGCCCCGAACCGCCGCAATGGATACTGCCGGTGCCACCAAACGACGAACGGACGACGAGACGCCGCGAGCCAAGCGCGTTCAGAGCTCATCGAACTGGAGCTACTCTCTCTCGGGGAACTCTTCACACACGCGGTCCGGCCGGACGTCGCCGCTCAAGCAGATGCTCAAGCTGCGGCACGACCCAAACGGCCTCGACATGCGCGAGCTCGAGAGCTTTGCCGACATGCCAGAAGAGCTGGACGCGTTCCTCGAGGACATCCAGTCCTTTGAAGACGGCAAGGGAATTGTGTCAATGTCTGCGCGCGCCGCTCTCGCAGACGCCGCGCAAACCGACAAGAGCTTTCGATGGGCTTCGACAACACGCCCCAGCGACTTCCTGACCGACGACCCGACCATGGCCGGCTGCACGCCGCTCCCGGAGACTGTACTCGACGCCAAGGCTGCTGCCTTTGAGTGCAGCCACAGAAATCATCCAGAGCCCACTTGGAACCTCGAGGTGCACCAGCTGATTCTAAGCATGGCGTTTCGGCCGCCGGGGCAGAGGCGATTCAGGCAGCTCGTCAACTTTATGGGCACCACGACGGCAGGTATCATTCCCGAATACGGCAATCCAACCACTTCCAAAAAGGTCGACTTTTGTGTCTACGTCGAGCCGGAAAACGACACGACGCTCTCGAGCGAGTACCGAGGCGCGGCCGAGCGCATGCGCAACGCCCTGCCGCAAGCGGTGCTCAATTTTACTGACTTTGCGCCTCTGGACGACCGCTTCATCGCGCTGAGCATCGAGACGAAGAAGCCGAGCGAGGACGTGGAGACGGGCCAGCTGCAGCTTGGCGTATGGGAAATGGCGCGGTGGAAGTTTCTGCGTCGCCTGGCGGCCGGCCACGCCGCCGACGACCACGACGGCATCTTTGCGGCGGCGGCGACACAGTCGGCGCGGCTGCCTCCATTCCTACCGGGCATCATCATCCAGGGTCAGGAGTGGTACCTGGTCGTCACGACGGCCGAGGGGGATCGGACGGTGCTGTGGCGCAAAAGGTTTATCGGGAGCACGGCGGGCACGAGAGGCATCTACCAAATCGTGCGGACGCTGCAGTATCTGGGGCGCTGGGCTCGCGACGTGTACTGGCCCTGCGTGCGGTCCATGCTGGAGCAGGCTGTCAAGGGTTGATGCCGTGCTGATTTGTGATGACCCTTGCAGTTCTTGCCGTCCACATTGGTGCTACAGCATGTCTGAACCACCCTCTGTAAAGGCAGTAGTCCCTTCTGTCGCGTCTGGAGGGCGAGTGGCTACGCAGTGTGTTGGGGGGGGGAAAGCAGGAGGCTGTGGCTGTCTAGGTAGATAATGCCTGAGCCATCCACGGCCCAGCCCGTCGCAAGGAAACGAAAAGTCTTCGCCTGAAAAGCTGCAACAATGCCTCACTGGGCCATCTTTGGGGCTGAGACGCAAGAGGAATGTCCGGAGGCCCCGCAAGGGCCAAAATCTGAAGCTTAAAATATTGCTTTGGGCACTTGGGAGTAATCGGATAATTCTGATTACCCATCATGAACTTGTCATGGCTACAATGTTTCAACATTCTCCCCTTTTGTCAGTCGCTTCAGTTTGAGTAATGGATTTAATACCCTCCAATTATCGCAATGCAATGCAACTGCAGAGAAGTCTCTATAGACTCCCCGGTGGTGCCCAAGCACGAGGCTTTATCTTATGTTTGGGGCAACAAGAATGTGACATTGCGCATAGGATGCAATGGCATTGAACTTCCAGTGACTAACAATTTGCTGCTTGCATTATACAGGATACGCGTCGCGGCAACTACGCGGCACCCGCGGTGTCAAAGCCTGTGGCTGAGTCTCTGCATTTTGGCGGGGGGTGCCCGTGTGGGCGCACCAGACATGTCGAGAGGCCCTACCTACTTTGCTCAGCCGGCCATCCTAGCTGCTGTTGTCTTCCGCGTCTCTGAATCTGGCGAACATGTGCGATGGCTACAACATGGGAGCTTGGACTCTTGAACCGCCGTTCCCTTTGAGCTAGGCAGCCGTTGGTGCATCCATCTGCGCACAAGATGCAACAACTCCCGCTGGGCCGCGCCGCCGAAATCTGTTCAATCCAGAGCATCCGTTCGGACACCAGGTCGGAAGTGTAAAAAACAAAGTCATCCCTCCTTCAAGTGCATGACGCCACCGACATTGTATGATACTCTCTTTCACCAAATCCTACCTAGGCAGCAGCACTCCTTGAGTGCTGTATCATGCAGGCCGGATGCAGGCCGGATGCTCGCCCCCCGAATGCCCCGCGAGGCAGCCAGAGTGATGGAAAGTAGATTGCGGCACTTTCCAATCTGGATCAAGCTAGATCCAAGGTGGGATCAGCAAAGGCTTTCTCGAGTCCATCCACGTACGTTCGTTGGTCATCCAGCTTTTTGTCGATAATGCTCTGGGTATTGCGGCGGAAGATACGGGAGCAGAAGAGGTAGTTTTGTTCGTTATTGATTTCTTCTGTAGTGAAATCAAAGTATCCATTCAGAATGCGTTGATAAAATAGCTCTGCAAAAGACACGGGGTCCCTGAGTACAAGAGGCACCCAGAATGTACCCTCATCCCAGGATCGCTGCATGATAGATGAGAGTGACTCTGCGCCCGAGTTCTCGCGTTTGAGTGGTTCCTCCGCCCGTCTGATATGCTCCATGAACTCTATATGTCTGGCCTCAAATCCCGTAGGCGTAACGTCGTTAATAAAGTCATACTCTAGCCAATAGGGTGTTTGCATGAATTCAGCTGGCCACGAGGAAGCAAACTCGAGGTCAATGATTGCCGTGACGTTCCAGTTCTGGTCAACAAAAATATTACTCCGATGAAGATCTCTCAAAGAAAAGACAAAGGGTCCGTTCCGCAGGTCATCCCGAAGAAGCTGGGGTAGTGCGATCCTGGCGGCAGTAAGACCCGTCATCTGGTACAGCGCATCGCGACGGCTGACTATTGCATTTGGTTGCTCTAGAAAGCGAGCTTCAAAAGTGGAAATTTGAGAAGAGATGAAGTCTTTAACGCTGGAAAAGGTTGTACTTCGCGATACCATGGGAGTGAGCCCCTCGTTCTCATGTGTCGTACTTTCAACACTGATCGGGCGATTATCCAGGCGGAGATGCCCGCCGCCATCCATGCTGAACGTACCGATACGGGGCAGGGGATGCTGTGCAAGGGAGACCATGATTCGAGCGATGTCTCGTTGTAAATTGTGTAAACGGGCGTCGTCGCGATCCTCCGCCCAGAATTTGGAGAGCATGTCTCCTTTATCCACTGCGATCGATTCGATAAGTAGGTAACCGATCCCCAGTGCATCGAAGCGACTGGAGTTGTGACAGACATATTGCGAAGGCTGCTCGTAGCCAGCGGTGGAAAGAATAAAACGACGGGCTTCACGGCACCAGCGCGACCACCAGGGAACAAAATCCGACTTTGTGAACTAAACAGACCGATAAGCCTGGGAGGCTAGGATGGAGGAGACATGCAACGTACTCTTTCATTCGTCCCTAGCCCGAACCCAAACAGCTTCGGGATGGGAACATCAGGACAGTTCTCATCGATCCAGGCATATGTCGCCGCCTCGCATCTGAGCTTTTCGTCAGAGTTGCCAGGGTGTGCAGCCTCCCCAACACGATACGGCAGGGGAAAGCGAATCATCACAAATTGCGGCAAGCTTGTCCTTTTCAAGTCAGCATCCACCCGGACCGGGATGCAGAGGTTGAAGGAGCCATGCCGCCACCATTCCTGAGAGGAAACCACAATCTCGCTAGGTTTCGCACCCAGGTGGTGTGCGATGAGTTCGGCCAGGAGCTCGACGCGTTCCTGAATATAGCTGTAGAACGCTAGTTTGCGCAGGGGGTATTGTAGCGATTGCAGAACGTTGGTACTGCGGCCGATCGCCGCAGAAAATGTGATTGGGCCAGAGAGCAGATTGCGCGTCGTCATACCGCTTCCCGCGGACGTTGGGCTTGACGTGCTGAGCTCCGGTCAGGGGGCACTAAAAGGCGCGGTGAGCTGACTCTCGCGATGCCTTGATGCGCGGTCATGTGACGAAACAGCCGGATGCAGGGGCCAACGCCTTGGCCACTTACACAAGAAGAAAATTGAATCGAGGATGAAAATGTTGCGACGAAAAAATCACCCGACGGCATGCATTCATGAATATGCTGATGTGTAACGGAAAGTCTCGTGAATTTAGATGGGTGTGAGTAGCTAGTGCGAGAACGCTGGAACACTCTTCTGCTCCCTAACATAGTTACCTTTCGCCTGTGCACTCGTCTCGCACAAGAAAGGAACGCGGGGCGCATTCTCTACGAACCAAGCGCAATTAATAGTCTTCTAGTCTTGCAAGTATTTTTTTAAAAAATGCAAACATTTTGCGTTCTGCCCATGGCGTCTCGCCAGCATGATGCCCGCCCTTGGGGACGACAACCATGTCGAAATCTTATCCGCCGCAATGAGCTTGTGCGCCAGGCGCCAGGTGGACGCTGGGTCGACATTGTTATCCATGGATCCGACGCAAAGCATCAGCGCACCCCCCAGCTTGTGCGCATGTGTGATATTGGAGCACCGATCGTAACTCTCGTCAACGGGGTAGCCCATGAACATCTCGCTCCAGAGCAGCTGGCCCAGGCGGTTATCGTGGCACCCGGCACCCGCCACCGCTGCCTTGTAAAAGTCGGCGTGATGGATCACGGCGGCGGCAGCATTCTGGCCACCTGCGGAATACCCGTAGCAACCAACTCGCGACAGGTCCATACATGGGCGTGACTTTGCAGCGGCGCGTATCCAGGCCATTCTGTCTGGGAACCCGGCATCTTTGAGATTTTTGTAACAAACATTGTGAAACTTTTTCGATCGCTAGTTGGTGCCCATGCCGTCTGATCGCACGACGATGTAACCTTTGTCTGCCAGGGTTCGGAAGTCGGTAGACGGTCGAAACGCTTTGGCTGTGTAAAAGTCCTGTGGGCCGGCGTATAAAAACTCAATAACAGGGTAGGTCTTCTTTGCATCGAAATCTCTCGGATAGACTAGATTAACGTAGATCTAGGTCGTTCCATCGCGCCCGGACGCGTGAAATCTTTCGACGGGCCGCCACTGGTCTCCCAATTCTGGACAGAGTTGCTCCTGCTGCAAAAACAATATTTCCTTACCAGTATCCGGATCTCTGATGCTCGACCTTAGCAAATGGTCCACTCTCGACCACGTATCAATTAAGAAACGCCGGTTCGGGCCTCATTGCCATGTGTGTGAGCCATCGCCTTCAGTAATTACTTGAAGCATCGAGCCGTCGAAATTAACAGAGACCAGATGAGCATAGTAAGGATCTTGGTCTGGCACAACGCCTAGTGCACGAACCCACAGCTTTCGGCCGGTAACATCGACGTGCTCGATAGAGTGGACGTTCCATTGGCCCTTTATAACTTGGCACTACAATTTCCCATCACTTAAGCTAAAGAGATAGATATAATTCCAATAATCCCTTTCGCTAGCCTATAAAAAACTCGTTTGTAGTAGGTAGCAGCTTAAAATAAGTTTTTTGGTTATGGTCAGTAAAGGTTTCGCTCTTTTCTTCCGCGAGGATCTTAACGTGTCTTTTTCGATTGATTTCAATCAGACGCAAATGCTAATGTCCGCGCTCGTTGAAAAGAAAGTAGTATCTCTGACTGTCGCTTGACCAACCAATGCTAGTGATCGCATATGGATTTGCAAACAGGGGTCGTCAACACCTATTTCGGTTCTTGTTGCGAGGTTGAACAGGCAAGGGCGCTTTATCTCCACGGAATCTCCCGCTCTGAGATATTCCTCGGTTATGAGGCCTGGGCGAAATTCATCCTGCGGCATCACATCAATTAAGTGGAGTTTTGCCTTTGACGCTGGCCGGCACTGCATTGCAATCGCACATTGCCCATCTGGTGAAATGTACACCTCTTTGAATTCCTTTTCAGCTGAGCCTCGGAAGGAAACTTGGCTCTCGAAGCCGTCAGGGTCCGTACCCAAACGTTGTCCTTGGGCAGAAATGGCTCAAACTGCAAACTGGTCTTGTGACTGACGACTGAATCGCATTCACTCTCCATCAGGGGATCCAACTGCCAGCGCAGAGACAACCCTAAAGGAGAGTCTTCAACAATGACTGTGCAACGGCGACTGTTCAGCTGGAATGCCACCGACCTTCTCGGCGCCGATTTGTAAAGCTCCAAGCGCCAGTAATGGTGGAGCCACGAGTTCACGACGCGGCTTCGGCCGCCCTGCAGTGGGACATGGAAGCGAGCATCACCATCGTTGCTGATCCATTTAAGGTCAATACGCTCAGTTGACTGGTTGACAATAGTGAGCACAACCGAATCACGCGACCAAGGGGAAGCGACTTCCTCGCAGCCCTGGTCAAATCGCCCCTCATAAAAGTCTCCTCCCCACTCTTTGAGAGTACCGTCTTGGAAAAACTTCCATACTTGATCCTGGTGTCTAAACCGAATCCACTCGGCGCTTTCGTCGACGTCGATCCACGAAAAAAGGTAATGCGTCGTGTTGGAAACCCTGCCCATGCCGACTAAGCAGGGAGGCGAGTTTCTTGTGGTCAAAGGCAGGTCGACGGCAGCTTTTCTCACAGTCGACAAACAAAAACTTGTCGCTGGAAACCTCACGTCGATACCAGAAGACGCTCGTTGAGTTTGGGAGCCATCGCGGAATGATCAAGGCGCTACGAACACAGGATTGCTCAAAGGTCAAAATGCTCTTGTCAGACTGCATAATGCTAGTATTTATTGTAATTTTTTTTTAAAAAGATGAAAAGAATTTAAATGATACGCGCAATGGCAGGAAATATATTGTCGACGGACTCCCAGTATTCGGCCTCGCCAAGGTTAGCTTTCTTATCCCTTTGACAGTGCGGGAGGGGGTTTTAGGTCACGAGTTCCACCGCGGCTCTCAAGTAGGTAGCTAAAAGTACAGGACCTTATTAGGCTCTCATTCACCAGGTCAGCTTGTACCTGCTTGGTACTTTTTTTGCGCCACAGCTGCATCTTTCAATACTAGCATCAAGTACCGTGCAATTTTATAACGCTTTGATTGGTTCAGAACCCTGCAGGTGACTTCAAACCTCCTCCTACACTGTCAAAGGGGATGCTTATGTGGCGGGGTTGCCTCGGATTTGCACCAGAACTCGTGACAGTGGTTGAGGAGTTGTAGTTAGGTATCTCGTCATCTCGCTGGCCGCCGTAACGACAGCCTGTCTGGACGAGTCACGTGTGCTTCAGCAATTTCTCAGTCACGTGAGAATCTGACCCGCTATCACAGCCCACTGCATTTTAGGGGCCGTTTTCCACAAGTTGGCTAATATACCAGCCAGCAATCAATCAGCGACGGCAATTTGCCGCATTAAATTAATCACCTTTACCGCTTTTGTCACTTTACCTCACCTGTCTAGCCTCGACTGAGTATGTAAAGCGGCCTGCGCAGCCGTTGCTCGCTGCCAGTGCTGACCGTGCTCCATTAACGCTGCTACACCACAACGGAGTTCAATATATGACCATCGCCACTCACCGACGGGTTTCACGAAACGTTTAGCCTGTGCATAGGCTCATTGTTCAATTGAGGAGCGCAAATGGATTTGACGTTATATTCGCGGGGGATTCTTGATCTTACGGCCCCCGATAAACCGAATATCCACTGATGGTGCCTATCAACCCGACGACTTCCGCCGCTGCGAGATTCGCAGCCATCATCGATACAGAGTTGCATCGGTGGCTATTTACAAAGACTACGGGCTACACAGGCTTATTGTCTCCATTCTGGTCTCGAGCCTCATCTGGATACTTTTTTGCTTCCATGTCATGGCATGAAGCAGCATGAGCAGGATCAACGCGTGATGTCTTGGCAGCAAACATGCGTCGCCCAAGCAAATGCAAAATGCACCTAATATTTAGCTTGTAGCTCGTAGTCTCTCCTCACACAGTACCAGACACACAAGGGCTGTTGATTTTCAAACTTGTCATATCAAAGAGCCAATTTAAATGCATCCCACACGGACCTCTGTGCCGCTGCAATGTGCCACCAATGGCCTCGCAGCTCGGCTTTTTGCCCAGTCTAACTGGTCCTTTCGACACGCAAGCTGCATAAATCAAGACTGCCTTATTTTTTCCCAATTACAGCCCAACGTCGTCTGGCCGCCATACACCACACGTGATGCACACTTTTGCATCCTCACTATCAGTCGCTCGCTTACCTAATCACAACCTGCCTAACCAACTTCAATGGTGGCCCAACGTCCCCAACATCCAACAACGCACCTCCAGCTAGCTCAAAAGACCCGGCCCGCGCCGCTGCTCAAGTTCCTCTCTTCCCGATCTACCCTTCTCGGGTGTGGTGATTTCATTCACCCCCTCGCGGCAGCTGTGTGGGCAGAGCTTGTCCCGTGCGGCGTGTATGCCCTTTGGCATCACCATCGTCTCATCTACCATTTCTCAGAGACCTGCCTGCTTCGCTTTGCTGGCCTGGATGCTTCCCCCGCATCGGCTTCGCTCAACTCGCTGCCCGCATCTCTCAACTACTGGTGCCCATCTAAACATGACATAGTCGCCCCAAATGGTGCGGGAACAGCGCGGCCTCCCTGCCGCGGTGGTTGGCGGCCCAAAGGAACGGCATATGCGGCAGAACAGGCCCCAGTTCGACCCGTCTGCGCTTCTGCCCGAAGACCTTTTGGCACGGCCTGCCGTACCCAAATCCAAGCATCACACGTACTTTGAGTTTGCCGCCAACGAGAACAAGAAGAAGAAGCTCGAATATCAGGTTTGACCATGATGCCGTGGCTCGTAACCACTTCCCCGACTCATCGTCCCTAGGTCACAAACGACAGGAAGCCGCCCCCAGGTTTCGAGTTTGTCCCCATGGGCAATCCCGACCTGACAACGGCCTGCAAAGAGATATCCCGAGAAAAAGATGCCATGATCTTCATCGTCTCCGTAGGTGGCCGCGGGCCGCTCGACGCTTGTAGCCCCCGATATTAACGCCCGTCACGCAGAACTCCAGACGCGGCACCGCAAACCAGATTCCCGGCCAAATCGGCCGCATCGGCTATCACATCAGGGCAATGATTGTCGAAGAGGCCAAGGCTAGCCTGAAAAACTTCTCGCAGCTGCCCGTCGTCGCCACGAATGGAGCACCTGAGCCGATTCCCGAGTCGCAGGAAGAGTATCATGCACAGGCTGATGCTGCTCTCAGAGATTTGTTCCCTCGCATTCCTAACCCCGACCGTCAAGCCATTATTGATCATTCTTTTACCCGAGTTCGTCTCCCATCTCGTACCATGCCCGTTGCTAACCCTAACACATCCCAGGGTGTGTTTACCAAACCCACGTTGCCTGTCGGACTTTCTACGGAGCTTCCCTTGGTTAGAAGAGTGCAGCTGGCTGTGCTGGCCCATATCCGCCATACGCACACACCATATGATCGGCTGCTCAGGTTCAAAGATGTATCTTGGGACAACGCTCGCAAACTGGTTGAAAAGCGCTGCCTTGATACCCTCGTCCAGTGGCGAGGCGATGAAGAGACTGGCCGCGATCAGCTGGACGAGATTCTTCGCGAAGTAGTCGTTATTTCGGACTCTGAAACCGGGGACTCGGACGACGAGTCTACTGATGCCACCTCAGCCGAGGATGCAGACATGGAACTTGCAGTAGCTGCACCATCAAGCCAAAGGTACCCCTTGCCACAAACCGGATTGGATACTGCCATGGATTTGCAAATGGACCCGCCCGGAACCTCTCCAGGACAAGTACAGCCATCCGTGCTAGGCTCTGACCAACAGGTGGCTAAATTCCAGAGGCGCAACCAACGGGGATTTAAGCGATACCGTGCTTGGGAAGAAGCCATCCGGCGAAATAGAGAGGTTCGGGGCTCTTCCATTGCCATGGAAATTGACACTGGCTCGCATCCAGTCTATCCTCAGCAACAGCCGCTGCAATCTGTTGCTTCGACGCAGCCAGTTTATGGAACTGCATTTGCACCCGCGGCCTCTCGACCCATGACACCCCCGTCCCAAGATATACCACTTCCATCCATAGAGACTATCTCGCCCCAGACGATGGGACCATCATTTGTGCGTCGTATCCCCCCTCGTGGGACTATGAACGTTCAACATCCAGACACTTGGGACGAGCCTCAGTTCCAAGCCGACGCACCTGAGAGAAACGCGCCCATCATGGTACCATCTGGATCTGCATTTCAGTACTCGGGAGCGCCTCCTCAGGCCCCCGCATATCCGTATCAAGCACCGTACGGGACAGCAGTACATATGCGTGCTTCAAGGCAGGTAAGTGATGTACCACCACCCGGACCTAATGGCCCATCTCAGGCGGCCCTGTGGCAGGCACAAGGCGCCGCCGCCGCTCACAGGATTATAATGGATGTCAACCGGCCAGGAGAGCGCTCCAACCCCATCGTTATGGAGGATAGGGGCGGATTTTACGAGCGCGTCACCCAGCCGGAGCAACAGAGGATTCCTGTCCTGGAGCCACCCATTTTGATTCGCGAAGTTTGCCGCTGGTCCCGGCCCCCAGAGCCACATGGAAACCGCATATATGTCGCTCGTCGCGAGAGTCCGATGGTGCAGGACCACGACATGGACGGCTTCGAGTTGTATCCCGCTCCGCCTCCACGCGAAACCAACCATGCGATGCCTCAATGGGGACCTCCATACCACACCGGTCCGTCACAGCCAGTGCCTCTGGCCGTTTCCGAGCTTCGTGACCACGGTGCGATACACGTTCGCGCCCTGTCACAGCCCCTTTCCCATGCGGAGCACCAAGGGGGATTCCCATCGCCTCGTAGGGACGTGTGAGTGTTGCTGGTTTCTCCATCTTTGCTTGTTCTTTTGTTCCACCATCGAGACTCTTGTCTCGCCGACTTTGATGATATGCTCACACGATGCAGAAATCAAAGCAGCCGGGGCACCAGAGATGCCCAGTATGCGCATGGACAGACGCGAGGACATGGGTACCGGTCACCGCCAATCCCAGCATCACCGCGTCGGCACGGGCCGCGAGGGAACGTCATTGTTCTCGATTGAGGTCCGCGACTCTACTACAGGGCATATATACGTTGTTTGCTGTGGAGGATTATGATCGATGCCATTATACGTTTTTGTCGGGGGAATATACATTGGGCTGATTCATGTTGCATTTTCCTTTCTATGACGACCTTTTTGTTATGACGACTTACTGTTATGATGGCTTCTTCTTTGATTTTTGATGCACTAGACTGCGGCTTTGTACTTTTTCTTCAATTTGCATAGCGTTGCGAGAGAAAGACTATTGAAACCACGACTTTGCTTTCATGAAGCTGATACAGGAGGAGTTATAGATGAACTTGGGTCGATAGACGGGAGAGGCATATCTGGAAACCGTTTCTCCATGACTACAATACACTACTTACTAATTCACGTTGTCTCATGAATTCTTGTAGAATACTTGTAAATGTTTTTGTCTTTTGACTTTCTACCCGCTATATACAGTCTGCTTTTTTAAAAAAGAGAAAAAACCCTCAAAACAGATGAACGTGGCCCATTTTCCCAAAAAGAAACATGCTTCTCTCTCATGCTGTACGACAAAGTCTTATCCTGTGCCTTTTTCTTCTTCTTCTTAATTCCTGCCTCCTCCACGTCGGCCCTTGGCAATGCCATTCGCCCCCGTCGGACCAGGCCCATGACGCTTGTCCACGCCCAGTCCCCTTCTGCCATTCGCGATGCCGCCCCGTCCCGATCGCCCACTGCCACCACCGCCTCGTCCACCGCGTCCTCCGCGGAAGCCGCCGCCGCCGCCGCCGCCACGGCCGCGATCAGCATCGCCCTTGCCGGGGCTGATTCTGTTTTTGATAATCACGGCCGACTTTTCGTCGAGCTGCACACCGCCACCACTGCCATCCTCGTCGTCGTCGACGTCGACGTCATCCCGTGAGCGACGGTTCGAGAATTTGAGCTTGCCGCCGCGGCCGCGACGCGCGGCGTCTTTGCCCTTGATGGCGGCGACGTAGGCGCCGACACCGGAGCCGCCGGCGGCCTCGGGCTGGTCAATCTCCATGGCGTTGCCGTCGTCATTGTTGTTGTCGTCGTCCCGGCCGAGGATGAGCTTTCCGTCGAGGTCAAACTTGGCCTTGGACTTTTTGTGCGGCTGACGCGTCTTGGAGGGCTTGGTGGAGGAGATGTTGGCGAGGGCCTTTTTGTCGAGCAAGTCGAGGGGCTCATCGTCGTCCTCGAGGATATACGTCTTGCCACCCTTTTGCGTCTTCTTCTTCATGCGGGGGGCGTCTTCGTCGTCGTCGTCATTGTCGTCATCACCTTCCGACTCGCTGCTGTAGATGGCGCGGTCGTATTCCGTGTCAAACTGCTGCTTTCCATTCTGCTCCTCGTCTTCCTCCTCGTCACTGTCGTCATCACCGGCACGGGCGGCGTCCTTTCTCTTCTTGGCGCGCTCCTTTGTCTTGCGAATGTTGACAATGAGCTTGCGGTCGGCCTCGGGGCAGTTTTGGTGGATGGAGTCGTAGCCGAAGCGGCGGACCATGCGCTCGAGAATGTGCTTGACCTTGGCCTTGAAGTGGCCCTTGTGCTCGTGGCTCCAGACGATTAGGTTGGGCACGAGCGTGGCGAGGCGCGGCAGCATGAGCTCCACGGGAAGGCTGATGACGCAAATCTTGACAAAGCCCAGGCAGCTCTTGACAATCTCGCGGTTGTTGGAAGTGAGGAAGAGGTCCATGGTCTGCACCAGATCTGACAGCGTCTGCTCGCTGAGCAGGCCACGGTACTCGTACAGCAGCCGGCTGATGGCGGTGATGCTGGCGGAGATCATGTGCGGCGTGCTGCCGGCCAGGCCGGCGCTCACCATGGTGAAGAACTCCTCAATGTTGGCCGTGCCGGCGGGTGCGTCGGCAGGCATGTGTGGGACCTTGGTGTTGTCAATGGGCGCGTTCTCGGCGGCGGCCATACGCTGACCCATCTTCACGAGCAGCTCGTAGGCTGTCTCTCGCGCGCGCTCATTGTTCTCCTTGCAGCAAATGACAACCTCGCTGAGGACTGAGGGGATAAAGTGGAGCGAGGTGTTGGGGACGTAGGGGAGGAGGGCGGTAATGGCCGCGAGACGGTCGCGGCGAGCCGGCGCAGACACCTTTTCAGTGCTCGAGACAAGGAGCTGCTGGAGCTCGGCGCTGCGCGCCTCCAGGGCCGCCTTGCCGAGTTCAGAGGTTTCCATGCGCGGAATCAGCTTATAGGCCTTCTTTTGCAGCTGCGGCTCGTCGTTGCGGTTGATGATGAGCGAGGCAATCTCAAAGAGCGTGGCGAAGCTCTCGCGCGGGAGGTAGGCGGACATGGTGATGACCAGATCCATGAGCGTCTGCGCGGTGGAGGGCATGTGGTCCTTGCCCTTGTGGTGGTGGCCCTTTTCCTTTTCGGTCGTGTTAGGGGTCTCGAGCTCCGCAGCGAGCATCTTGCTCACACGGTCAAAGGTGTCCATGAGCTCCTGCTTGGGCGTGATGCTGAGGAAGGCGTTGACGGTCTGCAGGATGGGGCCGCGGCTCTGGGGGAGAGTCTGGGTATATACGTTGAAGAGGATGGCGAGCATGTTGCCGGCGTACTGTCCGAGGTAGTTGACGTTGTTGGCGGCCATCTCCTTGCTGACGCGAGCTTGCAGCAGAAAGTCATCCTCCTCAGCAGCAATGGTCGACATGGCCTGGTTGGATTCGATGAGCGTCTTGAGGGCGCGGCAGACATCGAGGCGCAGCTCGGTCTGCTTGTAGAGGAGGTTTGCAATCATTTCGGCAAAGCCTTGGTCGAACGTCTCGGTCAGGTCGAGCGGCAGATCGCAGTATCCCGGCAGGATAGACCACACCTGCTGAACGAGGGTCTCGTAAATCTTGATTTCCATCGTCTTAGGGGCGTCGCCGTGCTCCAGAACGCGCTGGAACATGATTTCGCTTAGGGGAACCATTTCACTCTTGAAGTGGCCCAAGTTGGTGTTGCTTGTGTAGTCGCGCAGGATGGGCAGCAGCCACGCGCGGCCGGCTTGGCCCTTGACGGGCTTGACCAGGTTGAGTGGCAGCACGGAGAGTACAGCCTCGGGGCCCATGGCGCGGACGGCCTGGCCAATAACCTCGTCAGCCTCCTTCTTGTTGCGAAAGGACGAGTTTTCGCGGATCTCGCCAATCGTCTTGGTGACGCTCAGGAGGATCGGGTTGGCTCTCCAGCGCAGAGACAGGAACATGGCGGCGAGGACATTAAAGGTCTGCAGCCAGGCAGCCTGGAACTGAACAGTAAGAAGGGACTCGGCCGTCTTGGCAATCTTTTCCAGGGTCTTTTCGTCGTATATTGAGGGGTCGAGAATCACTTGCTGAGGAATGCAGTTGGCCATGAATGAAATTAAGCACTCGGAAGCAGAGATGCGAATATTTTCGGATTGTGACTCGAGAAACTGCGAAACCATGTTGAACAGCTCCGGGACCTTTTGGAATGTGTCCTCGGGCTCGAGCTGCGCAGAGACGTCATAGCCTCGGGAGAGAATAGCCAGCCAGGGCGGGACAAGCTGGGTGTCGTTGGCGGCCGGTCGCAGCTCCGAAATGATTTCCATCAGACGCGGCAGCTTGGCGGATGATACCTCCTCGCTCATGCCCTCGAAGATCATTTCGAAAATCTCAAATGAAGCCATGGTCATGTACTCGTTGCCCGTCTTGGCAATGTTGAGGAGCAGCTCGCACAGCGACTCAATCTTGGTGCTGGGCCAGCCACCACTGGCAGCAGCCACCGTCTTGACGAGGTGCAGCGAGTGGATGAGCTCCGGGTCGTGCGTCGCGGCGGGCGCCTTTTTGCCCTTGCGGGCGCTGATGGCCTGGGCGGCGAGGGTCTCGAGGTTCTTGAGCGCCGTCTGGGCGCACATGTCGGCGGCCGGGTGGTCGAGGGCCGGGCTCGGGGGCGGGTTGCGCAGGACGCGCTTGAGGGCGTCCTGGGCGCGCTTGCGGATCTTGGGCCGCTGCTCGAGGGCGAGGTTGAGCAGGCCGGCGACGGCGCGGCGCGGGCCGACCTGCGCGACCGACAGCTCCCACGAGGCGGCGTCCTGCGCGAGCAGCAGGCTCTCCAGGCAGCCAATCGACGTGCGCAGCAGGATGGCCTCGGCGTCGGGCATCAGCAGCACGGGCGCCAGCAGCGTCAGGATCTGGGTGAACTTGGAGCGCAGCAGCGCCTCGGGGGCGTACGGCGTCACGACGTCGAGCAGGTAGACGGCCGGCGTGGCCAGCTCCGTGTTGACGGTGCCACTGCTGTTGGCATTCTGGAGGAGCGCGAGGAGGGCGGCAAAGTATCCGGTCGGCGTGGGCGCAGTGTTTTGGTCCTTCAAAGTCGACTCGACGGCCTGAAGCACAACAACGGTCTATCCCCGGGAATTGTCAGTCCTGTCACAAGAGAGTAAGAGGTGGTATGTGGGATTTGTTTTTACTCACACGTTGCTGGCTCTGCAGGCCGGGCGACTTGATCTTGTCAAGCTTCTCGGCCAGAGATGGCGTCGCCATCTTGTCCCAAGAAGTATTATTGATCGATGCAAGCCAAAACTGGTGATGTTCTTTCGGTGAAGGCGACCCAGACCTGAGCCCAAAATTTTGGTGCAGCACCGTCCAAGAAAAATTCCTTATCGGCAACTCCCCGCCAGCGATAAGATCCGTCAGTGTCTTTTTCGTGGAGTATTTCTTGACGCCAAGTACATTACCCGAGTTATCGCTGTATCCGGATCTGCCACACTAGCCACCACCAGCCACGTCGTGCAGCTGCTGCAAGGGTGCCATCAGTGGCGCTGCCTGCTAGGCGGACTCGTCACCAGCTGCCCCTCCAGCCTCGACCGTTGAACCTAGGAAGCTCCGGAGACTGGTCGACCAATTCTCTCCGCGCCGCCCACCAGAACACCACCGCCTCGCACGATTGCTGCAGTAGAGCTGCACAGGGAGGATCGGACGCCATGGCTTTTCTCATTCTTGTCCTCGGCGATATCCACATTCCCGACCGAGCTCTCGACTTTCCCGCCAAGGTACGGCCCCCCCCCCCCCCGGCTCCTTGCGAGAAAGCTGTCGCGAAAGCGCAGAAAGTCGTCGGACACCGTGATCAATTACTGACAAGACTCCCCGTCTCAAGTTCAAGAAGCTCCTCGCGCCCGGCAAGATTGGCCAGACGCTATGCCTCGGCAACCTGACCGACAAGAACACGTACGAGTACCTGCGCTCCATTGCGCCGGACCTCAAGATCGTCAAGGGCCGGTACGACGTCGAGGCCACGTCGCTGCCGCTGACGCAGGTCGTCACGCACGGCGGCATCCGCGTCGGCTTCCTCGAGGGCTTCACGCTCGTCTCCAACGAACCCGACCTGCTGCTCGCCGAGGCCAACCGCCTCGACGTCGATGTCCTCTGCTACGGCGGCACGCACAAGTTTGACGCCTTTGAGTACATGGACAAGTTCTTCGTCAACCCCGGCAGCGCGACTGGTGCTTTTCTCAACGGCTGGGGCGACGACGGCGAGGGCTCGACCCCGAGCTTTTGTCTCATGGATGTGGGTTTGTCTGGGGGAGGGGGGCACAGAAACACAAGCGTGAATGGGCTTGCTAACAGAGGCGATTTTAGGTCCAAGGGATTTCGCTGACATTGTACGTCTATCAGCTCAGAAAGGACGAGCAAGGAAACGAGACGGTCGCGGTGGAGAAAGTCACATATACAAAGCCTGTCCCGCAAACAGGCAATGCATCATAGTCAACTGGGGAGGAGGCTAGAAATGGAAAGCAAGGAGATCAGCACGCCGTGCTAGTGCAGCGATACTATAATCGCAGGATCCTAAGCCGCGATATATACCAGGATGTGTGTAGAAGTCATCCGAGAGCGAGGTTTATTTGTGCCCAAAAAGGCTGGGCAGATGCCAATCACATAGTAAGACAGCTACATCACGAGCAAACCGGAGAAGAGAAGCAAAATGTAGATAAAGCATTAATAAGACTGCTGCTGCTTTGGTATCTTCAACGAGCAAAACAAACTAAACCAAGAAAACAAGAAAGCAAGAGGCTAAAAATGCTGGGAAAGCCAAGAATGCTAAGAATGCTCAGAAATCAGCAAAGCGATGAAACCAGAAGCCTCAGAAACTGAGAGAACCGAAAAAACCCCCCACAAGAAAGAAGAATCCTCCCCAAACAATCCTCCAAGAAACAATCCTCCAAAAAACAATCCTCCAAAGAAAAATCCCCCAAAGAAAGCCCAAGAATCCTCCAAAAGCCAAGAAAATCCAGAAAACCCAAAATCCGTCTAGCCAACCATCCATCCATTCGTTGAAATCCAAGAATAACTCCAAAAGTGAACCAATCAAAACTCCAGTTGAGCCGAAAAAAGACTCCAAATGTTTAGCTCACTGATCGCCTCAATTTAACCTTGAGGCTCGGTTCAGCGTAGCTCAGAGACGACCTATTTCTTCTGTGCCTCTCAATGCGTGCCTCCTGAGTCACCTTTTCTTGAGCCACCGTTTCCTCGGCCAGTTCTTCTTCAGCCATTTTAACTTGTGCCGGTTTTTTCTGAGCCAGTGCGTTTTCCTGAGCCCTTGCTTCTTGGGCAAGCCTCCTTTCTTCACGGCTTAGTATAAAAGATCGATTGATCTTGTCAGCACCCTCCTCGTTGGGTGTCATTCTGCGCTTCTTGTGCAACGCCTCGCTCAGTGCTGCGTTGAGCGTCTGGGTCGACTCTTCGCTCAGTGTTGTTTTGAGCTTCTTGGGCAACTGCTCGGTGGGTGTTGTTTTGCGCTTTTCGGACGACTGCTCATTGTGTGCAGTTTTGCACTTCTTGGGCGACTCCTCCTTGGGTGTTGTTTTGCGCTTCTTGGGCGACTGCACGTCATTGTTTGTGCTCTTTTTTGCCAGTGGCACTCTTTCGTCCTGGGAGGCTTCGGCCTTTGCACGTGCGGCTTCTCGCTTCTCGTTGGTGAGCTCCCTGAGCGTCTTTCCGCGGGTCTTGTCAAGCAAGGTCACCCCTTGGACATGAGTTTGGGGGAGTACATTCTCGTCCGCAATGCTCTCCAGCATCATGGGCTCGTACTGATCTCTGCTGAACTTGCGCTTGGACCCCGTCTTAATGGGCAGAGCAATTGGCGTGTCTGGGGTGGGATCTTTATGAACACGATTTTCTCTAATCATCGGAGTCATAATTTTCGTAGACGATGTGGACCGGATGCAGAGTCTATCAAGATCTGGCGATGACACGACTAACGGTGAAGAGTCGAGGTTGCTAGAGAAGTTGCGAGCTCTGGCTTCGCGAGGCGGCGTGCCAGCCGTGGCGGGCTCTCGGTCGTTGACGGAGGCAGGAGGGAGCTTCTCAGCGGTGCTTTCATCTTCTTCTTCGGATAGTGCCTGAAGCAGGTCGGCACTAAAGCATGTCAATAGCTGGGTAGCAGTAGAGCAGGGGACAACACTTACTTCTCGGACTCACGCAAGAACGTATTGTCCTCGGCGATGTCACCGAGTTGCTCAATAACAGATGCAACTTCATTGCGACGTCGTTGTGCGGGAGTTGGGCGAGTATCAACGAAGCTGGCCCTCTGACTCGAAGCTGTGTGAGATGAGCGTGGGCTGATAGGGGCCTCAAGTCCGAGACTGGCGACGAGCGTGCCCCATTCAGCGAGGTGGGAGACGAGTTTCTCCTTGACTGTAAGAGCATAGTCGACGATTCGGCGTGAGTTGTTTTCCTGGGCCTCGTGCTCTAGCTCGATGATACGCTGCCGCAACTCGAAATTCTCGGCTTTTGATTCTTGTAACTCGCGTTCAAGCTCTCGCGTGCGAGCGTGATGGGAATGGTTGCTCTTAGCAAGTTCTCGATTTTGGCGAAGCATCTTCTTTCGAACTACACAGTGCCTAAATTAGCTTTTCCGAGTCTGCATGTGATGAAGGGGAGGCATACGAAGCTCGATACTCTCTGCTGTAGACAGAGCTGGCTCATTCAGTCTGGCCATTTTGTGTGACGTGGCAGCTAGCGGCTGAGAGAAAAAAGGGTGAATATTGTACTGAAGTACTCGAGGCGTCAAGGGCTGGCTTTTTGTGTGACTTTGACAAAAGTCAAACAGAAAGAAACGGTGCGTAAACGTCAAGTCCATGCGCAGATCGATGATGAAGTTGGAGGGGTTGAAGTTTGCGATGCGATTCGTGTTGACCAATTGCACTTGGAGCGGGTCCTGGCGTTGGGCTCTGGTTGTCGGGGCAACCAAGCGCGACTTGTTCGCCCCCCTCGCCAAAAATTACTGGAAAAGAGATGGCAGATCAATTAAAGCTTCCCGCGACGCGCAGTGTGGCAAATCAATTAAAGTACTGACACGTATCTCGAAAAGAACGGAGAATAGCGCAGAGTTGGCATTTTACTGCAGACCCGCTAGAAGTCGCCGAAAACCACTAGAAGCGCATGGCGCAAACGCCAGCACGAGCAAATTAATTAAACATTTGACGCGACCACTCTTGAAGGGTAAAAACGAACAGTAAAACGCACACTTGGCATCCTGCTACATCGCCGTTCGCCATGTCCTATCCTACGCGTTCTCTATCAACACATATGCGCGCCCAGAGTGGCGTTGGAGCCTCTTCCGGCCAGCAGTCGGCGCTCTCGGCTCGAATTGAAGAGAAACGCGCCGAGCTGGCGCATCTCAAGGAGCTCAAGGATCTGAGCGGTGCGGTGGCATCACAGATGGAGGCATTGGAGCAGAAGCTGTCCACTTTGACGGATGGAACGGAAGGTGAGTCGGGTACTGCTGTTCATGCGAAACTGTGCTGACGCGGTGCAGCCATTGCGGCTGTGATTGGCAACTGGCACAATGTTTTGGGCGCCATTAACATGGCATCAAGTACGTCTTCGGAGGACTGTTGTTTTCTTCTGCTAACCCGGGCAGCAAAACTGGCGACGCCAGCATCTGCACCTGCAAACGAAGCCGAGGCGGCCGAAGGTGGTCCGCTCCCAGAGACACTTGTACGAATTCCTACGGAACACGCGCCGACACTCCATGCTCAGACGGAAAATATGGAAGCCACTACAGCGGAGGATGCATCCATGACAAGCCCTTAGGATAAAGGTCGAGACCGAAATGGGCTGCCATGCTGAGCTGGCAGACGGTCGAACACGCCAACACACCCAAGGCCGTCATGCGCTGCAATGAACTCACGACAGCGTGTTTATGCATACACGGCTACGTCGACAAAGTCTGCCTCATAAACAAAATCCTTTCCTCGGATGCGCATAAAGGAGGAATTGACCTTATAATTTATTACTGGTGCAAGCACTACGCAGCAGAAGCGGGCGGGGCTGTTTACCCCAAGGACGCGTCTGCCACACCACGCGTTATCACACCTCGGCGTATCCGTTGGCTATTCCTTTTACCCGTTACTGGTACAGAGTAGCAGCGAGCCGTTGCGCAACTCAATTTCGAGGGGGCTGACCGGTGATCAGCGCCGTAGGATGCGGGGCTCTGAAAGGAGCCAGGCATGGTGTGTGCCATGGCCTTGTTGAACCTTTGAGCCAGGATGCCCCGGTGCTTCGGCTTCTTCAGTGTTGTGGCCACAGCCGACGAGACCACCTGCATATGTTGGTACTGCGTAATAAGCTGCATGTTGTGCATCCAGACTGGGCAAATGGGGAAGGAGCTGCCACTGGGTAGCTGGAGGGCTGCATGGCGCCGTTGCTCCATGTGAAATGTAAATAGACGGGCAGACGGACGCCAAAACAAATAGCGCCACCAACAACAACATTTCTCCCTGCATCAACTGTTTATTTCCCATCCACACATGAACTTGCGCTGCCTCGCGAATCCCGTTATATTGCCCAGCTGTCTTTATTATATTTGTTCTTCACTCTTCGCTTGCACTCCAAGCCCTGCGGCCCCTGTTTGTCGCGGTCAGCCACTGACTAGCATAAACCGCGCTACCTTGTTGCCGATCCGCGAAATTACGCCAGGACCGCCCGTGGCTCCGTTGAAAAGCCACATTGAACCCCTGACTGTTACAGCTTTTGGCAGGGTTCCCTGCCCAGTTCCTAGGGAGAATGGCCCCGGCTCGCCCTGAGAGCGTCCGCCTCGGCCCTACCCACAAGACAGCGTTTGACATTCTGGAGGACGGCCCCGACAAGACGCACTTATACCCTCCCGCTGACAAGGACGTCAACTCACTCTCCCGTGCTCTTGGGGAACTCGTCATTGAAAATTGCCAAAATATCCCACTTGCCAGGAACGGTTCGGACCCCAAGTTTATCAAGACCCAGATTGAGCAACACGTTCCACGACTCCAGCGGCCAGCGCTCAGTGCCCACACATTTGAGCCTCTCGCCGCGCTCGACGAGAACAGTGACTCGACTTTTGCGCAGCAGAGACTAGACGGTATGGTCAATGGCTGTCGCGCAGTACTTGTAGCATTCACTGACACGTCGCAGCCGCAAATAGCACCCGGGATCAGACTCCCACAGGAACTGCGCCAGAACCCACTCTGCAAGAGCAGGTTCGGAAGCATCTTGCAGGTCAGTTTGAATGGCTGATTTCATGTCCAGCACAGGCAAGCTCAGACGACCCGCATCAGCCACGTTCTCACGCCGGTAGTCGTGAAGCTGACGGCGCCTTGCTTTTCGGCTGCAACTTGCTGCACTGCACATCGAGACCAGCACTTACCCAACAGTCGACAACCCAACAGCAACCAACTAACAGAGTCACCCTCTTAGCAACACCAATCAGTGGCATCCAGTCAAACTACGGCAGCATGACTTGGGAACAGCAAAATCCGCCGCCGCCGTACGAAGGCCCTGCACTCAAGGTGACCGAGGTAGTGGACATGGTTGAGCATGCGCTCTCACCGGCTCTCTCAGGCATCTCGGACCGTAGTGAAAGTTTTGCGGGAAGCTCTAGAACGGGATCCTTCTCCGTCCCGCGCATTGAAGACTCACTTGAGGAGCTTGACAGACTTGAGGAGCAGCTTGAGGCTGTTGGTGCCCTTGCAAAAATCAAGACTGCCGCTCCCAGCGACGACGTGGCCAGGTCTCCTGCTGCCAAGTCTTCTGGTCGCTCACCCTCTGTCAAATCTGTTACAAAGCGCAGCTCTGTGATGAGTCTCAACAGCAAGTCTAGCCAGCAATCTTTGCGACGATCCGCTTCCATGACCCTGCGCCAGAAGAACCGGCAACCAGCCACGCCCCCCACCAAGAGGATTGCCAGTCCTGCTAGCAGCAGCACCAAACCTTCGGTGGCATCGACGCCATCTAGATCGCCCACAAGCAAGTCTACGAAACCACCGACGGTGCCCAAATTTGAACTGCCTGGCGAGGCTGTCGCCCGTCGACTGAGGGAGCAGCGCGAAGCTCGCCAAGCTCTCCTCGAGAAGAACCAAAAGCCTGTCGCCGCACCAGCCAAGCCACGAACCGTCACCAAGCCCTCTTTTGAGTTGCCTGGTGAGGCCATCTCACGCAGAAAGAGGGAGCAACACGAAGCAAAGCTGCGGGCTGAAGAAGAAGAATTGCGAAGGAAGCGAGAATTCAAGGCCCGACCGTTTCGCAATAGCAGTGCTCCGGGCACAGCGCCTCGTGAAACCATTGCTAGCCGGGCGCGACAGGCCAAGCTGCAAGAAGAGGAGGCCAAGACCAAGGCCGCCGCGGCTTCAGTCCGAGGCAAGAGACTCTCGGTAGTTCCACCGGGACAGGCAACCGCGGCGCCCGGCACTGTCAGGAAGACTAGCGCTCCGACTATAGGCCAAAGACCTGCTTCTTCCTTGGATGCAGCTCAAAAGACGGCGCGTCGCCAGAGCACCATTGGTGATCTCAGCGCGCCAAAGTTGAGAGCCAAGCCTACCCCAGACACCGGAGTCAAGAATGCCAGAGAGCAAGCTGCTGAACGCTCTAGGACTGCGAGCCGCGAGTGGGCAGAGAAGAAACGACGCCAGGAGCTGGCCCAGAAGGGGCGCACGGTCGGCAATCAAGGGACCATCTGATTGTGAACCCGTATCTGCAGGTCCGCCGCTGTGAAGTTGTGACGGATGAAAGTAGTGCTTATTCTTTGGCGTTTAAGTGTGCATCGGATATTTTGCGTAGTCAGAGGCAATTAGCCCACAATGTTACATGAGCATGTTTAGTCTATCGGTTTATTCAGAATACAGATTGATCAGTTTGCGACGGTAATATTCAAAGTGAAACAAAATGGTCCACCTTTTCGTGAGACGGGAAGAAGAGAAGCCAGCCGTGGGCGAGACATGTTGGTGTTCAAGTCTGGGTGGAGCCGCCGCCCAGCAAGTCGGCTACCCTCGACTGTCATCTATTCATGTCATCAACTCGCCTTTCTTCCTAGCTTTCATTTCGTCCGATTGACGCAGTGGAAGTGGTGGGAGCCTATGAACTCAGCAGCGACATGTTTGCGATGTTCCCGAGATGACCACAAGCCTTTGGTGGTACAAGGTTAGAAGAAAACAGGCATATTTTCGTCATTGCCTGCTCAAGCCTAGCGGATACCGCACGAGTGAGGTGGCCACTACAATCGAGTATCCTGTGCGGATAGCAAAGAAGTGCTAGGCGGATAGCAATACTCATTAAATACCTAGTATGAGCCCCTTATTTAGTATAAGTAAAGAAAGCACTTTATACTTGATTTTATCATCCTACGCTACTGACTAAACTGCTACGTCACCAACTCTACGCTCATAGCTTTAGCAGGGCTATAGAGTAAAGGTTAAATCTATGTATAGCTACTTTTTTAAGCAAACTGGCACGCGTTTAGCCTCGCCAGCTAGCTGTGTAGGCGTGTGTATGCATTCGAAGAGGAAGGCTAGTAATTTGGCTGGCTGGCTGGTTTTTTTCAGTACTTGTGTTTCCATGTGACTTTGGCCTAAATAGAAGTACCTTTCTAAACGCCGTCACGTTGTCGGTCCGGCTAGCAAAAAGAGTCGGTCCGGCTAGCAAGACTCGTATATATTACTGACGATATTGCATTGTAGGCGATACCCGATGACGTGAAACCCAAACGCAAAGATAGACTGTGCAGGCGCAAGCTAATAATAATGCTTGTGTCTAGTCCCGCTTTCTTCCATCCGCAGTCAGTTCTTCGCGGCCCATCTGAACTTGTCTGCCAACTGGCAAATGATCGGGTCAGCTGCAGAGGTCTGTCGGCAATTTCCCGAGGACTTGCTCATGCGCGAGAATGATGAGCACAGGACAGGCATAGGTCAGTAACTAATGTTTCCTGCAGTAATGGAATGTGAAACCGGGCAGCCTTCCACTGTCGTTGGCGCTGCTCGCCAGCGATGCAAACTCGGCCGCCGTCTACAACCTCGACCGCAAAATTTGTACAAATTACCCAAAATAGGCATTGCGTATCAAGTACTTGCCAAGCTGCCAGTCGAGGCAAGAAGTTGTCCCGTACCGGCTTGCCGAAAAATATGATAAGAGTTGTCTTTGTTGGGTCAATATTCGTCGCGCCATTGTTGCGCAGCTATGTCCTGCTATTTTGCTGCGTTCATGAGTCGCTACATGAACTCTTTAGTTCATGCCCCGCATGATTATCATGTACTGATACACTGGGCACGAAAAGGGGCTCTGTGAAGCTTCATCGACCAGAGGCTGTGCACGCGCGAGTCGGCAACATTGAAGCCACTCAACTTGCAGTTCTCCTCACCATCTCATCATGAGCATAAATAGAGCTGCCTGCCCTGGGAAACCACATCTTTACCATAGACAGCTTCTACACGCTACCTCGACCGCACGTCTTACCATCTTCCAACCACTTTCTCGTCAATCAACTCCAAGCGATACAATGCTGTGGAAGAGCGCTCTCGTGGCGCTTATCGCGCAATACTCCATGTTGGCGGCATCTGCAGCCGTGCATAATAAGAGAATTGTCAATGGGACCGAGGCTCAAGCGAGCGAGTTTCCATACATGGTTAGCATTCAGACGGGTAGACGCTTTCCTAACTGCGGTGGAGTTCTACTTGATAGCACTACAGTTCTAACTGCAGCTCACTGCGCGTCTGACTACCATTCTACTTTTGTCCGAGCAGGCTCATTAGTAAGCATTACTCTATTATCATACACTTCTATAGCGCTATTATAAGCGTTGTATAGCTTATAAAAAGATTTCTTATATTAATGACCTTCTAGAACCAAACAGCCGGCGGCTTTTGGGTTGATGTTCTATCTAGAAAGACACACCCCAACTATCGATCCGGGACGGTTCATGGGGTCTATGAGGCAAACGACATTGCCATATTAAAGTTGAAAAAGCGGATTAAGGAAAGCGATACTATTGCCTACGCAAAACTACCGGCCAATGGTTCTGATCCGGAACTTGGATCCTCGCCAATCGCCGCAGGCTGGTAAGCGTCTTGGAACAGAAACTACTACCGTCGACGAGATAGCAGGTGCTAATGCTATATTCAAGGGGCTCCATCAAAGAGCTGCAAGGCTCCCCAAGCGTTGTGCTACGCAATGCTCCCCTTTCCATCCTCCCGCGTGAAGACTGCCGGAAGCGCGAATCCGAAGTTGGCAGCAGGGACACGGTGCTGTGTGCCGCCGGCGCCGCCGGTCAGGATATTTGCACATACGATAGCGGGGGCCCCCTGGTCGACGAGAAGACACGAGCAATCATTGGCGTTGCGTCCTGGGGCATCACGCCACCGGGGCATGTTCTCGGCGAGGCAGGCGAGGGCGACGAGTGTGGCCACGCGCCTTCGCTGTTTACCCGGGTCAGCGGCTACCTCCCCTTTATCCTCGAGAACCTCGGCGAGACTGGGCAGACCGAGGACGCGACGCTGGAAGACCCCAAGCAGGCAGAGCAGGAGGCGCGGGACAGGAACCTCGATCGTTTCTGCAGCGCTAACTCTCGGGACGGTGAGCTCTGCATGCAGGCCGCTTTTCGGTGCACCGGCCAGGTGAAAAAGGACGCCTCCATGGACGAGTTTCTCGGGTGCGTGGACAGGATGCAGGTCTGCATGGAGCTGGAACAGGGCACGGCCACGGATGAGTGTCTGGCAAAGGTCAAGAAGTGCGCCGAGACGGAACGGTCGTGGCCGGGGGACCTGTACAGCCTCGCTGAGTGCGCAAAGAAGGATCTCTAAAGGGGGGGGGGGGTGAGGATCGCGCTCGGACACGGTGCAGCTGCGTGGTCGTCCGGGGCTGGCCAAGGCTGCAGAAGCGATGCATGCGCGGTGGACGGCGTTTGCAGCGGGATCACTGGAGGAAGACCTGTGGCCAGTGTTTGAGACGCCGTTTGGTGGTGCGGCCGGGGAGGGCAGGATGTTAGTGTTTAGAAAGGGCAAAGAGGAAAAAAGAGGCAGTGCGGGTTTTGGTGGGCGAGAATGGGGTTGAGTCAGGGTCGAGGAGAGAAGGGTGTAGGTCTGTGATGGTTGTCTGGGGTATCAAAGTGGTGGAGGATAGGTAACGACCTTTTTTGTCACCGCGTACATGGGTGAGATGGCGTTTTCTTCAATACTATGCCGTGTTACTAGAGACAAAGATGGCCGTCTCAGGTTCAACGAGAAATATTAGATGCTGTATGACACGTTTGTCTTTTTCCCATCGATGTTACGTCGTACTACATATCGATGAACACCACATGTGTCCCACACAGTCATGTAACAAGATTTAGAATCAAATTTAATGCTTTTTTGGTGTGTACTTGCTCAGCTACCAATTACTATACTAAATCATTTCCACCACTTGATTTCTCCCCCTCATGCTTCCTCCATCCAAACCAACCGTCCAAATTATAAAAGATAGCAACACAGCTGTGATCCAAATGAGAAAAACGAAAACAGCAGCAAAATAACAAACCAAATAACACAAAATGACAAGATGAGAAAAAATATAGAGTGACAAATATCCTTGCGTCAAGATATTCAGGAACAAGTCGGTATTGACTGCCTGTTCTGCCCGGCGAGGTCCGATAAGGAATGATGTTGTTTCTGGCCAAGAGTATATTCAACAGCCTTGTCGAAATCGAGGAAAAATCGCATTGTTAACACAAGCAGGAACCGAATCAGGTCAGGTATCCGCTAGAGGACATGGAGTCCACGAATATCTGCCTTGAGGCGCGCAAGGAGTGCCTGATCAGAATAAATCGGGAAAAATGAAAAGGTGATAAGGCCATCTAATAACTGCGTTCCGAATGAGTAGTAAGAGCCCTGTCGTGTAGGGCACTGGGTAATGTAGAGAACGTCGAGTCGGAACAAGCGTATAAGATAGTTGCTAAGTGTACAGAGTAAAGGAAAGTAAAAGTTCGTGGCAGCTTTCAAAAAAAATCTTAGAAATTCTGGGCAATGCCTGCACTTTGCTGGGGATAGTGGGACGTGTTCTCGATCTGGGTGTTTCGTCGGGCGGGGTTATCGCGGATGACGGCGCCACCGTCGCCGTAGGCACCCTGGCTGTACTGATCGTAAAAGGCCGTGGGACCGGCGCCGTACATGCCGCCGTCAGAGCCCTCGGAGCGGCCTGTGGCGCTGTACGAGGACGATGCGTTGGATGGCCCGCGGCGGACGTCGGCGCGGTTGTTGGCAGCCGAGGGGCCCATGGCGCCGAGTATCTCGCCTTCCTGGGACGAGTTGACTTCGTGGGCGTCGTAGCCGGTACCTCGAGTCGTCGTGGCATCGGAAAAGGCACCGGCGTTGGAGAGCGTGGTAGAGGCCTTGCGGCCGACGGAACCAGCAGCAGTGGTCGAGCCCCAGCCACGGTAGCCGTTGGAGGCATCCTCACGCATTTCGTAGCCATTGTCACCACCAGCGGCAGCGCCGCCGACAAGACCTACGGCGGGAATGGTCGGGTCGGCATTGGGGTTGTACGAGTAGTCTTCGACCTCCTTGCGGCGCTCCTCTTCCGACTCGAGACGGGCCTTGCGCTTCCTCCACCAGAATAGACCAATGACCGCGAGAATGGCAATGGCGGCAATGGGGACGACGACGCCGACAGCGACCTTGCCCGAGGAACTGAGGCCGCCGCCGCTGCTACCGCCGCCGGAGACCGGCGTTGGGCTGTGGGAGGCGGAGGTGTTGGACGTGGATGAGGGCGGCAGCGCGGTGTTGGTGCTGGTGGAGGTGACGATCAAAGTTGAAGTCGAGGTTGGGCTGAGACTAGTCTCAATGGTCGTCGGAGGCAGGGACGTCGGGGGCGTGGAGCTAGGGACGACGGGAGTCGTGGTTGGCACTGAGGACGATGATGGGGTGGGCGTCGGAGTCGGGGTTGGCGTCGGCGTAGGAGTGGGCGTAGGTGTAGGCGTAGGTGTAGAAGATGAAGGAGGCGGCGGTGGCGGCGACGACGAGCTCGGCGGAGGAGCAGAAGAGCTCGGCGGGGGTGGCGAGCTGCTCGTTGGCTGCGAGGGCGTCGAAGGCGTGGTGGTGCTGGGCAAAGATGTCGGAGTGGTCTGGCCGCCGGTGCTTGGCTGGCCGCCGGTGCTGGGTGTGGTGCCTGGCGTCTGGGAGCTGTTGCCGTCGCCAGAGGCTCCTCCGGTCTGGCCACCAGTGGCGGCCTGTCTCACGACGATGTTTTTGCGGACGTCAAAGGCAGGCATTGTGGCGAATGTCGGCCTGAAGGCCATGGTCAGCAAAATTACGGACGTAAAATGAGCAATTAAACAAAAAAACAAGAACGTCGAGTAAAACGAAAGCGGTGCAATGACGGAATCTGGGACGCAGACAGCCGCGGTGGTGGAGCGGCGTACAGACTGCCAGTGGGAGACAGGCTACAGCAGACAGGCATCGGGGTTGCGGCTGATTATGTCGGGGAAAAGACGAGGTGACAGCGTCAGGAGTCGGGATGTGCGGTAATTGTCCATCGTCGATGCCATTGTCCCAGATTGCAAGTCGTTTCAACGTCCTGACACGGCCTCTGCCAGTCACAGCGGGACAAGCCAAAATAATAAAAACACGAGGCAAACAGTGTCGCATCCTCACCTTTGCAGGCTGTCGTGTGGTCGGGGGCGTCAAGTCCCAGAGGGGATTGCGGCGAACGAGGTCGAAGAGGGAGGTTCCTCGCGGGCGATGTGTGGCCTATTACTGGAGGACCAGATTGACGATGATTCGGGAGGAGGTGAGGTCGTCGAGGACGGTGATGTTGGTGATTTGGAGAGGAGAGTGAGCGAAAAGGCTTTTCTGGTGTGCTTACAGAGGAGTGCTGGTGGTCTGTGGACGGTGTGTGGGCGGATGAACTGCCCAGGTGCCAGCGGTTGCCAGCTGGAGAGGTACTGGTACCAGCCCGGCGGACCGGGGGATGTGCTACTCGGCGTTGGTGATGGGACCACAAGCCGAGGAGATAGGAGAGTCGAGGTACCGGTACGTGCGCAGCGGATGGTTGGCCGCATTGGTTAGCTGCATTCAGGATTATTATTTTGGTCCATGAGCATGAAAACAGGCTGGATGGGCGGGTCTCAGGTTGGTAGCGTAGTCTGTCAGTGGAGGCCCATTGTCTGGCCCGTCTGGATGCAGCACAATTGATTACGGACACCTCACTGATGGTCGATTACAGGGCCAACGTCCGAAAATGCATGCTGCCTACTTATCGTGTACCTGGCAGCTTTCTTTCGGTTGTAATTTAGAATCAACGGCCAGAAAAGGACAAACGGCCGTCGACAGACGTTGTGCCACGATGCACGCCGGGCTCTTTTTTCCCTGCTCGGCTTCAGCTAGTGTGGCTGGCCGCTGACGCTGGTTGGTGGACGGCGCGGCCAAACACGAGGTCTAGCGCTTGCACCACTGCAGCTCGGTGCAAGTACTGGTAACTGGTGGCTGTACTGCCTTAGTACTGCGTACCTGGTTAGTAGGTTAGGTACCAGGTACAGAAGGCTTGCAGTGGCCGCGCCGCCGCAGCGACCGACGCTCAACTGAGACCAGGGACCAAGACAGGTCGCTTTCAAAGTTATTCAAGTCGAGACATCGACCAACCAATTTACCTTGACTCTTGTCATTCGTGTCATTGTATTATTCTTGTCGACTCTTGGTCGAAACAACTTTACAAAACAACGCAGACGACACTCCACTGATTTTCCCGACAGGCAGGTTGTCTGTCAAATAAGAAGAGCACAACAGTGCCTGTCCAGTTGTCAGTTGAGCAGCCACACCCACATAACCCATCCACTTGCTGAGCCTCACTGCCAGTGACTGCCTCGTTGCCTGCCCATCGGCACTAGCACAGCCGCATTCTTGCCCACCAGCTTGCACAACCTAACAACCCAGCACCAGCATGCCAGCAATGCATCCAAGATGGCGTTAAAAATAGTTTGTCCCTCCGAGCCCGTCTACATCGGCCGATTCTGTTGCATTTTTCTCGTCTCCGTTCGTCCCATCCACTCCCAAGAAACCCAACGCTCTCTTAACATTTGTCCTTCTGGCACATGCAACTCCAGCCGACGGGACGTGCCGCCAAACGCCCTGTCCATAGCGAGTCATCTATTGCATCGCCCCATGTCCGAGCACAGCATTGCAGGAAAATTACCTCCTGCAGCTGCTCTATACAAACACTGACTGCTGGTTAACGTTAAGTGCCGTGTGCGCCAGAGTGCAAGCCAGGATTTGCAAGCGAGATGACCTCTTGAACCACGATGGAGGGTCTGCAGCCCAGTTTCCCGCGAAGCAGTAAAAATCTCTTGTATTTCTTCGGCGTTTTCCTTGCCAAAAAAAAAATTCTAGCGCCATTTCATCTCACCTTTTTTGCCCACACTGTCAAGGCGCTGACCCAAACTTTACGTCCACTGGAATGTAAACGTCCGCTAGCTCCTTCTGGCATGTCTTAATCGCCGGAAACAAGTCAGAAGGAAAAAAGAATGTCTATTCAATAGTTGGAAACTACAATGACGGCATGCATACCTTTTTTTTTGCATGCGACTTCTTCTTGGCGACCTCTGTGTCCTGTCAATCCTGGCAGCTGATACGCGCCACGCGTAAAGAGGCATGCCCAGCACCTTTGCCACTCAACAGTAAACTCTAATGCGAATAAACTACAACTAGGCTCCACACGCATGAGTGTATTATATCTTGCCTTGATGGAGATGCGGCTAGTCTATGGTGTAGCCGTGGTTTAGACGAAGCCATCGTCAAGGCGCCGCCGCAACCTAGCGTTGTCCGTTCAAAGCCTCGTGTAAGCCGCCGATACCAACGTATAAAAGTCAAATTTGCAGAAAAGCAGAGATTTTTTTTAAATTCATACATATTTTTTTGTTTGATCTTTGGGGAGTGAGACTTTTGCACTATTGCAAAGCTCTGCTTTCAAGTCTTGCGGTGCACTTGTGAATGGCAAAAGCTACGTGGCTGGTCTCATCGGCGAGCATTGTTTGCAGCCAACACAACATTGAGAAGCCGGTGATAAAAAGTGGACGAGAAGAATGGGGCAAGGTCAGTTGTTGGCTTCCTGGCCAGCTCGTGCCTGCCAGTGTCTAGCAATGTCCTCAGGCGCATCAGGCAGGATGCCACTTTGCCGGCGTCGGAGATGTACACCTACCATCCCAATCGATGGGAGAAGCAATGAGCTGATATAATATATATTCATGAGCCTCGACAGAGTATATAACATTTCTCTGGCCAGATATGACTGTTTCTGTTCAATGCTACTCTTCCATGCTCTTCAACCACGCCGTTTTCCAACAATCCCGCACCGAGAAAACAGGCAGAAATGTCTCTCGAACAGGGAACCTCCTCCGAACTCGAAGACCCTTACCCGAATCTCCAACTCCTGCAGCCCCTTTCGAAGTGCAACGTGACCTGCTACACCGAAAAGATATTGTTCGTCGAAGAGCTGGCCGCCTACTACCAGAGTCTCCCCACCAGCAGCCGCCGGCTGCAATCCGACAGCGGCACCACCAGGATCTTTACGCCCATGATGCACGCGCTTCTGTTTAGTCTCAGCGTCATCACCCTGTCCAGGCTGGTCCGACAGCCTGAGCAGGCTGCGGAGCTTTGCAAGGCAGCCCAGGCGTTTGTGTCCATGGGTACGTTGACGATGGCTCTGTGCTTGAACTTGCCTGGGGTTGACTTGTATTTAGGAAGGGAAGAACCAAACCTCACGTCCATGTTGGCGGTTATTGACATTGGGCTTGTCGCTCAGGCGACGTCGTGGGCCACAGATGTCCAGAGATTGGGTTTTTCTGTAAGTCAAGTCTTGTCCCGGTGTACATGTACCCGCCTCTACAGCTGGCTGTGTTTTTTTCTTCTTCTTTCTTCTTTTTCTCTTCCTTCCCATCCTCTCTTTCATCCATCTCCCTTTTGTTTCGCACATTATGCCTCTCTTTTCCTTTTCATCAGAGCATATCCTAACCCACGACAGTTGATACAGGCCTACACACGCGACGGCGGCACCTGCCTTGTCACCGGCAAGACACTCGGCGTCGAGCAGGTACCCATTGTCCCGCGCGGCATCCTCGCCAGCAGAGCCGCCGCGGAGCTCTTTCGCGCCGTCATCCCCGTAATCCAGGTCTCCTCGGCGACGCGCTTGCCGCGCTGCTCAGGCGTCATCTTCGGCTCGTCGACGAGGACGGCGACGCCAATGACCGCAGCGGCGCCGAGCAGCCCTGGAACTTTCTGACGCTCAACAGCTACCTGGGCGGGCTCTTCAAGGCTGGGCGCTTCGGCCTCCGTCCCGCCGGCGTCATCCCCCGCGGCAGCGGCGGCAGCGACGGCCCTTACCAAGTGCAGTTCTCCGTGCACTGGATGCACACCACCGCGATGGCGAGCCCCGCGACGGCTGTCTTGTGCCGCACGCCCGGAATTCGTAGCGTTGTTGCCATGCTCTACGAGCTTCGAACCGAGTAGCGCAGTTGCGTCTGCGAGTATGATGTCAACGGTAACAAAACTGAGGAGGGGGGCTATCATTACGTGGAGGTGTCGGAGGTCGAGGACGCCTTTGCCATGCATGACATGCTCGCCTTACGATGGACAGTCAGCGTCATCTTTTGCCTAGGGGGTATGCGCGATTGGTTTCAAGTATAGGGCGTAAAGAAGAGGATGGCAGACTTTGATTCAATTACTTCTGTAGCGTGATCGGCCCTTCTCCTGGGACAGGCTGGACACCAAGGCCGAGATCTCCGGCGGTGGCCCTTTTATTAGTACTTTACAACCCGGTCATGGGCTGAAATGGGTAGCGTTGTATTCGATTTCTGATACAGCTTGCATACATCATTGTTTTGTATGCTTGCGCTAAAATATTGTACAATTCAGACTCATTTTACAATTTTGCTGCACTTCTACAGTCTAATTCTTACTGTGATGGCCGCGCGTTGGAGATATAAACGAACCAGGAGCGGTAATTCTGTATAAAAAATGAAATGCCAAACTTGTCGTGCGGATGGTCCGGTATCTACTAACCAATCTTATCTTATCCGCCCTATGCCATTCACTGTGCAACAGCTCGCCGTTTGCAAGGCACGTCACTGCATGCCCTTGGTTGCTTTTTCACAACCCCAGCAAACGCTTGCCCAGCCATCCATACATAAAACAATTGATACGAGCTTGGGCCCTAGACAATAAGCGAGGCTCTTTTCACAATCCGGAGCGTTTGCAAAAAGAAAATAAGTGCTTAAGAAGGCTCCCATTCGACCTGACTTTACCTACCTACACAACTCCTGCCCTCATTCCTCTAGACCCTCCTACCGTCGAGCTCCGAAGACAAGAACCAACTCCATTCTCCAACAAAGAAACTTCTGACGCAATGAATCAAGGTAACGGATACGCTCCTCTCTTTCCTGACAAGGACATTGTTCCAGACGTCCACGTCCCCCCCCCTCTGACGAGCCAGTCCGAGGCTCTGCTCCGCGACAAGCTGCCGCTCGTTGGCAAGATCACGGCAGCGTACCAGACAATCGGGGTGCCGACGTTCGGGGAGCCCATTCAATACAAACAAGTGACGCCGTGGGTATATGGTCTGCTGTTCACAATGAGCCACAAGTCGTTGGAGATGCTGGCGAACGATCCGTCGCGAGCCGAGTCCATCTGCGACAGTGCCGAGAATTTTGTCAAGCTCTGTAAGTTGCCTCCTAACAGTCTCTTCAACCATTCGCACTCCTTTCGGTAAAAAGAGCTAAATGTTCTCGTTGAAACTAGTCTCTGAGCATTCCGTCATGAAGCAAAACTATAAAGCGCCAGACGTTTATTGGATGCCGGATTCCTCAAAACCCATGAAGACATACGTAAGAACCTCCCAACTTGCATTAGCACTTATCTGGACTGACAATTTTTTTTACTCTCTTGTAGATCCGCTCAAGGGACAAGAACATGTGCGTCTTGACCGCGAAAATCGACTGCCTCGACTTGACCTACATTGCGCGCTTCAACCTGGGCGCGAGCGCAGAGGCCACGGCGCTTCTCCGCTCCCTCTTTCGTGTCGTCGACGCCCTGTACGGCCAAGGATTCTCCGACCGCGCCTGGCGTCTCTTGCAGAGCACGGCCGTCTCCGCCGACTGGAACATCCTCACAATCAACGCCTACCTCAGCACGCTCTACGACAAGAGCTTCATCGCACTCCGCCCGCTCGCCCTGACAAAGAAGACTCTCGCGCCGGGCGTCATGAGCCACGTCGTGCACTTTTCCCTGCACTGGCTGCCCGAGACGGTGACAAACCCCCTCGGTCAGTACAACAATGGCGCGCCACACGACTGCGACGAGGATCTGCTTCGGGGCCTGCTCGCCGAGCACCCCGAGTACGCAGAGAACAGGCGTGCCAGGTGCGATGGGCACGCAGAGACTGGCCGGCCCCTCTACGAGGGGCAGGAGTTTTGCGTCGCGCATAACACGTGTGCAAAGGCGGAGAGCATGTACATTATGCTCGTGCTGCGGTGGACGGTCGACATGGCACTCTGCCTGGCAGGAGGCGTTGGCATGAAGGAGGCTGCTACGACACCTGAGGATGGTGAGGACTTCTGATCAGAGAATGAACTCGGTCAAATGGAAGAGAGTGTAATCGTGTCGCGCCAGGCTACCCTGCATGGCCATGCGAAGAAGGCGAGTTGTTCACGACTACGCTACCTGGGCATTGTGAAGTTGGTAAGCACTGAAAGAAGGCATAGAGAGCAGTAGGAAATGATAATAAAAAACGTTTGTAGTTTGTTGCGATTACGCCAACTTCTTTTGCACTCGGGTATAGGAGCGTAAATGCACACTTGTTTCCTTGTATCATGGGTACTCGGTGCCCTCGGTGGAGGCTAGCATGGCCCCGGGCTGAAGCATGTCTTTGCGCTCGCCACCCACATATCTGCTGGACTCGTCTTTGTCTGGCCGCGTAGGAGATGAGTTCCGCGGATGATTATCATCCCATTGCATACAACGACCCATTTCTGATCCATATCTGGTGACTCAATGTTTCGCCAGCTCCCACCCATTCCCAACAGTCAAGCTGCGTTTGAGCAGTGGATATACTGGAAACCTGGCCAAGAAACACGTGCCCTGGTCTATAAACAAGGACAAACGCCTAGCCGTCAAATGTACAAAACTCTGAGCAGGGAGCGGGGCCAAACATTTCTTCCTGCTGGGCTGGGGTGGTCTCACAAGCCTGTGAACAGACGTGCAAGTGAATCTGGCGGCAGCAAAACCTGGTAAACACTTAGACCCGCGGGGAGCTAGGCAGACTGGAACATGCAAAAGTGGACTCTGCGGGTTTCTCTTCACAATTGTTCCTTGTTTCGCTACTTTTTCCCAATATGGAACTGAATACGCGGCAGTGAGAATACCCTTGCGGCGTTCCTGTTGATGGCACCTCGTCCAGTGTACTTCACGATAGCCAGGCCCTAACCGGACATCACAGGCCACATATAGGACTAGAAAAAAACTATTTACTCTTTCTTCTCTGGAGAAAAAGCTTCCCGCCCTGTAACGGCGGATGCGATGAAGGTTTTGGTGACACGAGCAAAACATGAGTCGCCATTGGTTGCAGCAAGCTTGATGCGTCGTGGAGCAGTAGGTGCCGGTGAGATCATCGAGAGCAACCAAACGGGTTGCCCTTATAAGCAAGGATAACAGAGAAGCCCCGCGTTTGTTTACTGGTGCCCGTAGTCGGAGAGCAGGGCAAGCGGAAGCGAAGTCATGACCCCCTGGAAACGCCGCTGCCAGGCTTCTTTGACTGATAAATAGACAGCGCTTGGCCCCCCCCCCCCCCCCCGGGCTCAAACTTTCCCATTTCTTTATCATTTCCTGATTTTGCTTGACTTCTGGCTTACGTTGGCAGCACTTTCAAAATGACGTCTAAGGGGAAGAGGGCTGATATCTCCTTGACCTTGGAGAATGACCCGATCTTTGAAGCTGTCATACTGCCAGCACCTTCCGAATGGTATCCTGTCTTCCAAAAAAAGGTTCTCAAGGTCAAAGAAATTGCTGCGAGGTATGGGGAAGTGAAAAAGCTCGATGCAGCCGGTAACCCGACCGAAGTAATGAAGAAGATCGACTCATTTGCTCATGCTATGCTGTTTGCCACGCCTGAGGAATCACTTGACGCGTTGATAGAGCATCCGCATCTCGCCGAAATAGTGTGTGATGATGCACGGAGTTTTCAACACCTTGGTACGTTTTGTCCGTTGCCACTTTTTCCTCTGGCACCGCGTCTCCTCCCCGCACCCATCATTCTTCCTCCCCGTGATACTCTCATGCCTTTCGGATTCAAGGTGTATTTTTCCAACATTTGACAATAGCATTCGGAAAGAAGTACACCAGGCCCTTGTTTTGCCGCGAACAAGCACAAAAGCCTCGGGCGAGCCTTGAGCGGCCGCCAACTTTGACCACGCAGCCAATCAACGAGCCAGCCAACGCCGTCGCCAGCTCTTCCCGAACTGAATCTTCTGCTGCTAGCCCGTCAAACATGTCTCCGACCGAGCCTGGCAGCAAAAGACCTCTGGAAGATGCAGTTGAGCAAGACGTCGTCGCCGGCGCTGCCATGGCCGCAGCAGAATCAGGCGCAGGCATTCCACGCGCCAAAAAGAAATCGAGATTGAATATCGCGGCATCTTCTATCGTTGGAGGTATGAGGGAAACCCTTGGGCGAGTCTCCAGCTCGACGCTTGGACGCAAGAGGTCTTCAACTAGAAAATCTACCATGGACTTTCGGGCCGAGCAAAACCCCCAACCAGTTGATCGAGCAGCTGCAGCAGCACTGGCACAGCAAGCCTTACGACAAGCCGAGGAACAACTCGCGCAGCATGATGCTCTTGAGAAAGAGCCTTCCTGGAAATCTCCCAATTCGCGAACCTGCCCGGCAGATGTAAGTGGAACATGGATTTTATGTCCTGTTTTCTGGCTTCCATACTCAGCCGTAATATTGACTCATCTGCTAGGTACGTGAGCGCGATGGAGGGTACTGCGTTGTAACTGGAAACGTCGACTCCTGCGAAGGAGCCCACATTGTGCCTTACAGCATCAACTCCAGCACTGGTGCAGTGGTTTTTCTCAATCTCTTGTTCTACAATGTGCTCCTTCTTTTTGGCAAGCGGTTCTCGGACCAAGCTCAGGAACTGCTCGGTTCAGAACTTTCTTCCGACAAGAAATGGAATGTGCTACTGCTGAACAGGTATCTGCACGGGCTGTTCGACAAGGGCTTGTTTGGCCTACGCCCTCTTGAAATCACCAGAGAAACGGATGCTGAAGGCATGGAATACTATCTTGTCCACATGTCTTGTCACTGGCTGTTTCGAAACGGTTTCGATGAGTTCAAACGAGAAGTGCATACTGGCAACATCAACGGAATGCTGAGTCCGACCAACCACGATAAAGGTGAACACTTCAGGCGCGCCGTCATAGATGTTCATACCAACGAACCTGCGCACGAAGGAAAAAAAATCTCCATCAAGCATGAACTGTATGAAGACGCGCAAAAGATGTACATCATGCTTGCCCTGCGATGGGTGGTGACTGCCATACTTTGCTTGGCAGGTGCTGCTGGAGTTTCTCCTGAAGATCATCATCCCGACGACGATAACAACGTTCGGCCGCTCCATTCCTACTCGCCCACCTTGGCTCAAGCAATTGAAGAGCTGGCCAAACGCGCCGCCCAGCAACAGAGCGAGCCTCAGGGTGCTGTCAATCCACCTTTGCACCTTGATCCAGCCCCGAAGCCATTGCCAAGCGCGAATAGACATCTTCGTCAAGGTTCATCCGAAGAGAGCAGCTCGAGCAGTTCCAGCGGTGGCACTCGTATGAGCCGGGCCTCTTCCACCCGCCAGGGCAGAACCACCCGCGCCACTTCAATTGCAGGGAGCGACCGGGCACCCAGTCCTCTGGGTGGCAAAATCGCAATTTCTGTTGCACCCGGAGCCACCAGTGGCTCCGGAGCAACTGGTAGGTCTGCTCCCGCAGCTTCTGCGGCTCCGGCCGTGGAGCAAGGTCTCGAGGCTCCCGATCCTCTGAGATTCCCAAAAGACCCTGCAAACAGAATCAAGGAGTCTATGGGAGAATCCGTTCCCTCCAACATGACTCCGACGGAGGAAGAGCTGGCTGAGATGGTTGGAAATCTTACGCTGCCGGAGGAGTAAGCTGTCAAGCTTCTTCTAAACTCAACTGCCATGCTTTGTTTCGTCCTCACTTTTTGCACTTGGCTTTTTTTTTCTTTTCGACTCGGCTCATTTCCACGGCTTTTTTTGCCCCTTTCTCTCACACTTTGCTTTCAATCAGTAGCTACCGACTTCGAGTTGCTAAGTTTGCCCGGACTGCAGAATTTTCGGGGTCATTGTTGGACTGATCATTTGCTGGACTTTTCTCCCTTGCTTTTTACTCGTCTTCCACAGTTCTGAAAAGATTTGCCAAGGCATTGTCTGAGGCGCCTTGGAGTGGTCCTAGCTCGGAAATTTTGCTTGCGTATACGAAACGAATGAAAGTTTTGCTTTGCTCATGAATAAGCCCTCTCCAGCCTCAGTAGAATGTGAATCTGACACGGCCTGCTCAATCTCCCGTGGCAGTGAATGAGCGACAAATGACGGAATCACATTGACGTGGGTCTTGGTTTCCTCGGGGGCAGTCACGGGGCTCGTGGGCATGTTCCAGAGAAAATCACATGCACCAACAGAAGCACAAAACACATAAACTTTTTATCGCGGAAAAAACTGTTCTTGTACAGTAGCAAAATCATAAAAGGTCTGCAAGTCGCCAAGGCTTTTCTTTCTCCCCCAGCCTCGGCCTACCTAGAGCTTCGCGGTTTGCACCTTGCGGACCAAGGTTCAAACCTATCAAGCCACATTCGATGATTAGAATCGCACATGCTGTTTCTGATGCAGATATTTGCTCCGGATCCGCACTATTCACTTCCAACGCCACCAAAGCTTAACTGCAGTGCAGTACAGATAAAAGTTGGTGGCTGCTTCACTGCATGCCTGCCTTTTCGCTGTCCACCAGGCTACCAAATGGAAGTCAATTAGCAAAAGAGGAAGCTAGTTTCCTACGGAATCTACGCAGCAATTCCTATAAGAGTACGGCCTGGAGTCTTCTCGCAGAGGCGACCAGACAGTATCTCTCCACGCACTACCACATTGCTGACGCCGGAGCAAACAGCAACACATATATCCCTTTTCCGAAAGAAAAAAAAACACACAATGGCGCTTACAGCCGACTTTGTTCCTCTCTTTTCCCAGCGCGACCCGATTCCAGACCTGTACGTCGCGCCGCCGCTGACGCGCAATTCCTTTGCCACCTGTCTTGAAAAGATGGCGCTCGTGAAGCAAATCGCCGACGCCTACCAATCCATTCGCGTAACGTCCGAGACACAACCCTGCTGTTGGAATGTCAACGCTCGAGGCGTTAAACACATTACCGGATGGTCGCACGGCTTGCTGTACACGATGAGCAAGAAGTCGTTGAGATATCTGATTGAGAACCCTGATGTCGCGGAGCATGTTTGTGACGACGCCAAGGCGTTTGATCTGTTGTGTATGTTGGTAGCTGTATTCTTCCCTTTTGCCTTTTCTCTTTGCCTTTTCTAAGACTGGTAAATCCATACGGTGCTGACCTGTTTATGAAAAGATTCGGGCCACAAATACATGTCGCGCTACCACGTAGACTTTTCGTTCGCGCGGAGTGACACGGCAGACGATTCAGTGGTACGCTCATATCTTCACAGAAGGCTTCTCTTGGCCCTATCGATATCTTCACACGTTGCTAATCAAGAGATGCAGGTTAGAGAAATGGACTGCGACAGTGACGTGTGTGCGATATCCAGGAAGAGAGGCGGTGTGGTTCGGACATTTATTCTCCCACCGCAGGCAAGCTACTGCCACACCTCTCTGCTGCTGTACGAAGGGTTTTGGCAGTTTGTCACGGTCATCTTTGGCGCGCCCATTGCCGACCGCGTCGAGAGTCTGCTCAAGAGGCAGCATCGCGAGCCTCGGCAGAGCGAAAACTCCATCTGGCTCAGCCCGTCCCTGAGCGACCTTTTTGACGCCGGGGTCGTGGGGCTGCGCCCGCTCGCCGTCACCAGGCGCCCCCTACCCGGTGACGGCGAGGCTGGCATGTACTCGGTGCACTTTTCCGTCCACCGTATGCACCAGCACGGAGTGCACAATGCCAACGAGTACAGGCGAGATGCCCGGTCTGCGCTCGAGAGTATGCTGACTCGGGCCTCGGCTTGCTCACCAGACGACGACAAGGTGGGCGAGACGGACGCGGTCACGCAGCAGCCGATTCTCGACGGCGATGAGCGCGCCGTGCATCACGTCAACTATGAAAACGCCGAAAACATGTTTATCCTGCTTGCTTTTCGCTGGACAGTCACCATGGCACTGTGCCTGGCTGGGGCCTTGCGCATAAGAGATGACGAAGTCGCCTCGGTCTGTGAGGCTACAGTTGTGCTGGGGTCATCAGACGAGGAACTCTCAGACGAGGGGTCATCAGACGACGAGTGCAGATTCTAAATGAGCTGCTCGAGACACACTTGGGGACGGCAGGCAGGCAGGCAGGCAGGACGTTGAAGATTTGGCCAGGTCAACCAGCCAGCCATCAACGAGCTAGTTAGCTACCCAAGGTAAAACACCAATCAAGGCAACTGTAACCCTGTCAAGGCATCTGTAATTCTATCGAGGCTCTGTATCATGTCAGAGCCTCTAGTTCCATGTTCAAGACCTCTGCCAGCTTACAGAGCCATGTCCAGAAAACCCTCCCCCCCCTCCCCCTCCAGCGCAGGTAGTCTCGTGGGCACTCTCGCTAGCACTCTTGTTGGTACACTCGCTGCCTTTTTTTCCTACATAAGCTACCTGGGTAACTGGCTGGCTGGCTGATTAATTACTTTTTTTTTTTCAATTTTACAGCCTTTACCTGCTTCTGACACTTCGTTTGCACCTCCAGCGGAGCGAACGCTCATGTGCAACCATACAAGCCGTCGTGTCGGCCACATACCAAACGTTGTGTGCTGTGTGAGTGCCGCTGCCCAGGTGAGATGATTTGTCGTGGCCCCATCGAAGCAACGCCCCTCGCCTTCTCCCCGCTCTTGCGACGACGGCATCCTTGCGGTTGTGCGCGAGACAAATGTTCCATTTATTTCTCAGTGTCCTATTTTTTTAAAAAAAAATCGCGTTATTCCAGCGAAACTCCTTGTACACTCATGATGGCTGGCGGAAAATGCACCAAAAGAAGTGTTCAAGAGGCTGAATACTGTTTTTTTGGACAAGGGGCGTCAACATGATACTGTGGCTGGGTAAGCGGCACAAGCCGTCGAGAGGTGACCGCGCAGACGGGTATGATTCCGATCAAGGGGCTGTCAGGAGTGAATAGCTGGGAACGGGCGAGAGTCGTGGAGGAGCAAGCTGTAGCCATGGCTTTTGAGTGTCCCAAAGCTCCAGTGTGTCATGACGAAGAGGATGAACATCATGCACGGGGTCCGTCAATCGTTGAAGAGCCAGAGAAAGGCAATCAATGTCTACCTACCCATTCCCAAGGCTGACATGATACGGGCATCAATGCACGCTACACTTCACCCATCATCACTAAAAGTCCCCTCATGTAGTTACACTTTGACTTGATCCATTGACGCTTATTGACTCTTTAATTATATACAAATGCCGTCACCTTGCCAGCATCAAATAACCCCTTGTAAATTGGCTTCAACGCCAGATGGTATCCCCTGATATGGGCAGCTGCCCAGACTGGCAGGGGAAAAGAAGAAATGTCAAAAAGTGTACATGTTGTGGATGTGTGTGTGCTGTCTTTTGTCTCTGTTGTGACAAAAATACCGTGCTTGTGAATTATTCCGTCTATATGTCAGTTTTCGAATCGAGGACAAAAAGGGCAAACGAAATGCGAGTATATGCTGCTTGTGGTCCCAAATCGACTCCGAAAAGTGTATGCCGAGAGATGAATGAAAAAAAGAAATGGTGCCCTTGCTAGAAAAGCAAACTCCGAAACAAAGTGCCTGGTCATGTCTAAAGGCTCGCTTACTGACGCATACCCCATTGAGGCTTCAGTTGGTCACCAAAATTGCCCGCCGCAAAAACAGTATCGCCGGGCAGACGGCTGACACGACCAGCGCCACTTCTAATGGCACCGAGCTGCATGGCCGAGATGCCGCTGCGGTTACTCCTAATGCTTCCAGCGTCGCTCACTGTTCCGTCCTCCTTGAACTTCTTGGGCGGTGCAAAGTCTAGACCAGTAAACGTGGACGACTTGCGGAGCAGATGCGGGCTGGGGAGGGGAGCGAGTTCGTCAAAGGCCGTGACCATGGGAGAAGCACCAGCGTGTCCTGGCTTGTAAGGTCGGCGTTCACCCAGAGGGCTCTGGCTGCGACCTGCAGCATGATCCTTGAACAATTCTGGCGGTGCAAAGTCCATGGCATTGATGAGAGCTGTATCGTCTGTGAGCTTGGAGGGTGTGGGCAGCGTGTTGAGAGCGGCAGGTGGAGGGAGCTTCTTCTTGGGTGGCGGGCGGCCGAATTGACCGTGCGAGCCGGCGCGCATGCGGCCACGTCCTCCAGGCAGACTCATGCCACCGACAGAACCAGGACCACGGGGTCTTCGTGGGCCGGGCGGGCCGCGACGGGCACCTCCAGGAGGCGGTGTCATGGCACGGCGAGTAAAGGGCTGAGCATACGGCATGACAAAGGCGTTGCTGTCAGCGTCGTAGTAGGCAGCGTCGCCAAGGTAGCCAGCGTTGTAGTCGTCGTGGTGGTCTGCCTGGGTCGGCAGGGGTGGTGCGTCGGCATAGTCTTCAAAGTACTCCTTGTAGAAAGATCTGATACGGTTGGCGCGGTACTCGGGGTCCTCGGATTGGGTGACCTCGGCGGGCGGCAGGGGCACGACACCGACAGACAGTCTCTTGACTGTTGTTTGCGGGACGCCCAATCCGTCCATGCGGTCCTGCTGCATCTCGTCAACTACGTACTTGGTGTCTTCGTAGTATTCGGTTGTCTGGATTCGAGGGTAGGCATTGCCGTGGTCGTCATAGACTGCATGGCTGTCATCGATGGCGTGTCCATGCGTGGCCTCGGGTGACATGATGGCTGGGAGTTCGACATCCAGACCCAGGCCTTGATCATGGAGATCCTTGTGAGCAAGGTCATCGCTGAGCTGAGCGACAGCGACAGTGGGTTCCTGGTCGACGGTACCGGGAAGCTCGAAGCGAAAGTTGTTGTCCATGGGCAACCCGGTGTGGGGGTCCTTGGTGACGGCGGCGGGAGGAGAAGCGATGTCGGGCATCTCATAAATACTCTCGTCATCGGCGTGGGCACTGTGAACTGTGCCAATCTCGGGGACGATTGGTTGAACGGGCAGGTTCTTGTCGGGTACGGAGGGCGGTACGTCGACCTGGGCAATGTGAGCAGGCATTGGCTCGGTTGGCGTAGCGAAAGGGTCGGCAGAGAGGGGAGACTGCGACTTGGAATGTGTACGAGGAGGAAGGTTGCTGGCGAAAGACTGGCGTTTGCTGCTTATGGGAGAGTAAGGGTCTCTGGGAAACGACCGGGTGGAAGAGCCATCGCCACCACAGTAGAGAGGCACGGTGTGGTAAGGGTCCTGCTGATTGTGGTAGGACTTGGCGAGTGAGTGGATCGACTCCTTGGACTGGTTGAGATCGGGAGGGAGCAGGTAGGGCGAAGAAAGGTTCATATCCATAGACAGCTGGCCAGGACGGTGCTGCTGCTTTTCGCCGGCGGCACCAAACATGGCCGTCATTCGCTTGCCCTTGGACGGAGCTTCATCCAGGCCGTAGTCGAGGTCGGTTTCTCGATACTTGGCGTCCTCCATGTGCATGCGTTTGACGCTTCGTCGGTGAAGAAGGAAGAATGCGATGGCGGCGGCAACAACGGGAATTCTAGGATCTGTTAGCAGGAGCATGACAGAGTTGCGGCAACAGCAACAGCAACAGCTTACACTACTCCAAGGGCAATAGCCAAGTTGGTAGCATTGGGGCTGATGCCGCGACCGCACGTCTCGTTTTTGGAGCAAAGACGCTCATCATCCGATCGGCGAGCGATACGGGACCAAAAGCTGGGCATCTCAGCGGCGACTTGGCGAGCCAAGTTAAAGTGTGGATGCCGAGGCTGTGAAGCAGCACTGGGGCTGCTTTGTTGATTATCCATGGCGAGGGCTCGGTAGAGCAGGCGATGTGAAATGGCAGGATAATGGTCAAGGGAATTGGAGCTAGACTCGAGCGTGCATTTCCGAGGATCGAGGGCAGGGTGAAATCCGAGCGGTAGGCGAGAAAACAAGAGTCGTTACGTTCGTCGTTGTGTGGTGAGAGCTGAATGTACCACCAGGAAGGATGTTTGTGGGAAACAATCGCTAAAACGAGGGCGTATTTCAACGGCGACAGGTCTAGACAAATTATGCACCTTAAAGTCGGAGAAACAGACTCGTCCAGTATCGGGAGGCGGCTTCGAATATTGAACGGCTTTGCCGTTTGGTGAGAAAAGAGTGACGCGGTGCTAGGCTACACCGAAGCGTGGTGTTGCTAAGGAATGACTGTAGTCTGAGTAAACAGAACTACTAGAAGCAAAACGGGTGAACAATCTAAAGAGTGACTGAAAAGAACGTGAGGGCGATGAAAAACACGGTACCACGAGCCCGGCCTGGAACAAGATTGCTAGAGAAGGGGAAAAGGAAGGAAAAGAAGGGAAAATGGCACAGCAACGGGATGAGGCTCGCTCGCGGCAGAGAGAGCTGGAGAGGAGGGCGATGTGAGGAGCGTGGGCGGCCAACTGAGTGGACGATGGAGTGGACGAATGAGCAAGGGGCCCTGTCTAGTCAGGTACCACTGTGCAGTAGCGGGCCGACAGGGACAGGCAGCCAGACGGAAAGGTTACAAGGCACGAGGCGCTGTATGACAGCTCATTTACCAGCATCAGAGGAGTATTACAGGGCACGGGGCGCTAGTGGGCGCTGGAAAGGGGTACTTTTGTACCTGTAAGCTAAAGCGGGCGGGTGCCTGGAGCTAGGGCCGAAGCGGAAAGGCACCAAACAGGCCTTCACCACCAAGTTGCAGCCATGGCACCAAATTGACAGGCTTGAAGGCCTGCTTGTCTGCCACGCTACGAATCAGCAAAAGCCGGTCGCTGTTTGCACATCATCTCCTTTTGAAGCGGGGCGTGACAAAGACAGGGCAGGCGAGCGAGCGAGCGACGGGCCACCAACAAGGGGGAGAACAAGTTAGAACCGACCTTTTGTTTTATTAGCGCTGGGGGCCAGACCGCTGCGCGCGCCGTGGCTTGACAAGGCCGCTTTGTAAGAGGTTTACTTGGCAAACGGGCCCTTGCCCACAGCCCACAGGGGAGGGAGGCAGATGAGGGCTTTGATGAACCTCGACAGGGTTCACTGCAGAAAAGGCACGGCACATGTCCCCAGAGGTGCTTGGCTTACCGCCGGATCGAACAGAGGCCACGCGAGGCCAAGAAGAAGAAAAAATCATCGATGAGGAAATCTGACAGAGGGCATAGCTTGCAGATTACTTTGCGAACGGGGAAGTATGTGATGGCGACAGCTGGTGAGATGGTTCATGGGGGATTTTCTGGTCGGCATCAATGCAGCCCATGCCGTTTCGATTGTGCATTGCCCGGACAGGGGCGGGGGGGACAGACCAGCAGGGGTGGCTTTGTTTATTATTGCCTTTGCACAAAACTGCGCAGCTGGAGTTTATCTGGTAACTATTGCTGGTCATTTAATACGTTGCATGCCTCCCTTATCGCGTGCTATTATTACCAGCACAACACATGTGAGGAGGGCCTGGCGGAACCTGTTTGCCACTCCTGACAAGATGGAAGATGCCTTGGCTCTCCGGAATTTATGCATCGGGTTTCAATGCAGAGATAAGAGGAGACCTGTGGGCGTTGGTGCGGAGGTGCCGCTGATTTTCGCCGATGCGAAAAGCAACTTGTCTTTTGCCTGTTAAGAATATGCGTTGTTAGGCAATTTGTGTCTTCCCAATTAATTGTCCGTTACGGGAAAACAATATACCAGAAACCAGAGGCCCGAGGCTTTTGGTTCCTAGACTCTTGGCGTATGCGATCCAGGCCCTACATTATTTACCATTGTCAAAGTCCTCTATTCTGCTGTGCTACTGTGCAAATCTTTCTGCACAGTTGTTATATTTATTGCGGACCGTTGGCACGTTTTCACCCGTACCTGATGTAACCTTGACCAAGATTATCGCCGACACGCTAAAATACCAGGAAGCAGGAACCAGAAAAGGGGGCGTCAGCTCCGACATGCTGATTGGCTTGCCCTCGGCAGCACAGCCCACTGGCTCATGCAGGTACCAGAGGGAAAACCGCCATCATCATCAAAGAAATGAGGTGCGTGTGGAGAATTGTATCCCAATACCAACTCGACCGATACTTTTTTTCTTTTACTTCCTTTTTTCTGGCTCCGGCTAGTCGGGCCTTGAAGACGGAAAAGCCGTCTATCCGTCTCTCTCGAACCATTGTCGTGGGGTACATTCCAATCTTGAAAAGACCAAAGCAAAGGAAGCCGAAAAGAAAAGGCGGATTGTCATCGGCCAGTACGGGTATCCAAGGACCCATCTTCTCCCGTCTTTTTTGGTCCCGTCAAGGCGCTGCACGGGCAGCTTTGACCACCGACTTGGGATTGACGGACCTGTGTCATGCTATTACAGGGCACTCTTGTTATTACCACGTCTGTACTCCGTATTGCATGTATTTGTATTTCCACCATCAATGGTTTCTCTTGACCCATTGTTGTCAATAGATCGAAACCTCCGTTGTCATTTTACCAGTATCTATTACCGTCACCCCGCCTGTTGATCCCTGTGTATATCTGAGTCGCCTGCGGTCGCGTTATCAAAACATTCCGTCTCCCTTGAACAATAGATCGACCACCTTCCATGTTGGCTTCCTTGTTTCCGCCTCACCTTGTCTACTCTTTGCTTTGTTTTTTTGTGTTTTCTGGCTTGTTTAGAACCAACACAAGAGTCTCATATTTTAGACTTTTTTTTGCTTGTTTGTTCCCGCCCTGCATCTTGAACCGCGCTCCCGCTGCCACAATGTCTGTTCGCCAGAGCCTCTCCCGTCCAACCGTCCAATTGTCGGCCTAAATACCGCTAACCCAGTCGGGCCTTGCATTTCTCTTGCCACTATTTCTCTTTGAGTCGGATAAAATATCTTCGCTGCTTATTGAGCAATAGATTCACTCAAAAATTCACCTGCGCTTCTTGGCATTCTGGTGCCTAGGACCTGCAGACACCACCGCGTTCTAGACCTTCTCCACACCGCACCACCACAGCTTGCACAGCTGCTGGCCTCTGGGAACCATCGAAAAGGGAATCCACCGAGAGCCGCATTCTGGTCTTGTCTGCATGCCGTTGCTTTCGCTCGGCCGTATGGCCTAGTCCGGAAAGGAGCGGTGGTTGAAGGCGTTGCGTGGCGCCGCCCCGGATGAAGTGACAGCTTCCACAGCCCTTGGCGCCCAGAAATTTCAAGTCAGCTACAGTATACTGCGGCTGGTGGAGCGCTGATATGTAAGCTCTTGCTTAGTCTTCGCCTATCACGCCCGAACATGTGCGTCAAGTACGCGTGAGTCTGTAGCATTGCTTCAGTAAGCACTTTATACCTCAAGAGCTATGTAACCTAGCATCATGCTACTGCTCTCCTCGTCTACTCGTCACTTGGTAGAATTCGGGTGCATACTCCAGCAGCCACCCCTTTTCCGTCTTGCTCACTTCCCGTATGTACGTCTTGTCGTTTGTCTCCATGACCTCGTGAAACACGACCCAGTCCGCCTTGCGCCCAAACAGCAGCGAGCTCGGGTGCGCATGGAGCACCGTGCCGCCCTCGACGTTGCGAAACGTGCCGTCCGCCTGCATCCGCGCCGCGTGCGCAAAGTAGCCCGCCGCCAGGCACCGCAGGATGGCCTCGGCCTTGCCAGCCCTGTTGTCCGTCTGCTGATCCTGCGGCGTCCGTCGTGACAGGGTTTCGTCAACGACAATGTTGAATCGCTCCAGGTACCGCTTCAGCTGCGCGCGAATGCTCATCGCGCGTGTCATGGCGCGGAAATTGAGGTGGTTTTCGTGGCAAAATTTGGCCTCCTTCTTGCCCCGCGTGATAAAGGCCTGGTAGGCGTTGAGCAGCGTAAGGTGGTCGCCTTCTTCGGCGGCAAACTTGCGCCGCGCGCTCTCCATCTTCTTGCGCTCGCCCTCGTGGTGGAACCACACGCTGCTGCCCAGGCTCGTCATGGCGGCAATGGTGAGCATCTCGCTAAGGCACCCAAAAGATGGTGCCGACAGCAGTGTCTTGGCCATCATGGGCTCAACGGCCAGCTCCGCCATACGGATGCCCAGCGGCCGTGTGAGTTTGGCGTAATCGTCGAGAGCGCCGAGCGAGTACAGGAGCTCAAGGGCCTTGCCGACAAGCTCAGATGGCGGCGGCGATAGAAAGTCGAAGCGGACAATGTTATCGATGCCGAGAGCCTTGAGCTGCAACACTGTTGGAGCCAGGTTTGATCGTTGAATCTCAGGCGGGTTGCTTTGCGCCAGTCCGTTGTAGCCTTGCTCCGTGTATAGACGAAAGCATTTTCCGGCTTTCGTTCGCCCGGCACGTCCTGCACGCTGCGCAGCAGATGCCTTGGATATGGGTGCCGCAGTCAGGGACTCGATACCTGTCTTGGGGTTGTATGCACGTAGCTTGACATAGCCACAGTCGACGACAAAAACGATGCCATCAATAGTCACCGATGCTTCGGCAATATTTGTGGAAAACACCACCTTTCTTGTACCCTCGGGAGGCTTGTCAAAGACGTACATTTGCTCCTCTGTAGTCAGACCTGCATACAGTGGCATGGGCTGAAGAGCACCGTACTTGGCCTCGAGCTCGGGCGCGCGCTCCGAAATCGCCTGCACTGCAAAGTCAATCTCTTCTCGTCCAGTCATGAATACTAGTACATCGCCGTTGCCTTCTTGGGTATGTATGTCGACGACTGTGGATATGGCCTTTTCAACATAATTCTCAGCCGGGACCTCCAGATACATCAAGTCAATCGGAAATGTGCGCCCCTCCAGGCTGATGACTGTTCCTACTTTGCTTGCATCGTTTTCGTCGGCATCGGTGGATGCTTCGCTGTTTGATGTGAAAAATCTGAGAAACGCCTCCGCCTCTAGCGTTGCACTGCTGATAATAATGCGCAGCTCCGGTCGCTTCTTTCGAATCTTCTTCAAGAGCCCAAGTAGAACATCTGTGCTAATGGACCGTTCATGGGCTTCGTCCACCATGATAACCGAGTATCTGCGCAGGAGCGGGTCAACCAGCGCCTCGCGGATGAGGAGGCCGTCGGTAAGAAACTTGATGCGCGTCGACTCGGATGTGACATCCTCAAAGCGTATCGAGTATCCCACTTCTTTGCCAACCTCGCATCCGACCTCATCTGCAACGCGCAAAGCAACTGTCGTGGCGGCGACGCGTCTTGGCTATATTTTGGCGCGTCAGCGACATTGTAACGCGAATCTAGATTGTCACGTACCTGCGTCACGCCAATAATCTTCCCATCATTGCACCACCCTGCCTTTTCCAGAAATTGTGGGATCTGTGTTGTCTTTCCAGATCCGGTCTGGCCAATGACTATCGTCACTGAGTACGTCTCTATTGTGTACAGCAGGCTTTCTCCGTGCTTGGAAATAGGCAGCAATGCAGGGGGCTTGTGCAATGCTGGTATGAAATTTGTGTCCTGGTCGTGATCCGCCATTGTCTAGGCAGCGATCAAACGCCAATTCAAGCAGTGCACGTGACGCGACACTCAATGACCCCTAGACACCGACAGCTCGATACTAGCAGCTCTAATAAATGGTTCAGTCAATGCAGTGCGCAACAGGCATACTGGTCTGCCAAAGCCGGAAAACCAATGTTCGTGTCGAGACACAAACCGCTACCCTAGACAAAATCAGGAAGAAGAGGCTCACGAGGCTGAAGCTAAGCTCCTGGTGGCAAACCAAGTGTGGCTTAGGCCTCGCCTCGTCAGTGGGGACGTCATCGTTGTCGCGGCTGGCTACTCAACCCCTCGTTAGAACATCAGACAACGTCTAGGCTGAAACAGAAAGCGTCCGATCCTCCCTTCCAGGTATATTGCTCGAAAGATACCGTTGAACCAGCGACCAAACCGTGGACCGTCAATATCGACGGCGTGATAACTTCACAAGAACCGTGCTGCGCCACAACCAAAGAACACTGACCAGGGGCTCAAGATGGCGTCTACTACAGCAGAGACGGTGAGGGTCAGCAGTACTCCATACTTTTTGAACCTGCTAGACTAACAGCCCGCTGCAGGAGAAACCGTCCAAGCCTACTGTAGAGGACATTCCCGAGTCACCCACCACAGCTCGCCCCTTCGAGATGGACGACGACGACGTACAGGACACGAGCCTCATCGCCAATGACGCGACGGCCACACCTACCAAGATCCCCGCCACAACGAAACCAACAGCCCCGGAAGGCCAGGTTTCTGCCAACGAAGCCCATACTGAGACTCAAGCCGGATCCGAAGCCGCGCCTGCGAAGCCTCCTCGCCCCATGTCGGAAGCGCAGAAGAATGAAATTATTCTCAAGGAAGCTTTTCCGACAGTTGATCAAGGCGTCATCAAGGCTGTTTTGAGAGCAAGCGGCGGCCAAGTCGAGCCAGCATTCAACGCCTTGCTGGGTGAGTAGCTCTCATTTGGCCTATAATACTCGATAGCTGATGACCTGCGCAGAAATGACCGACCCTGATGCTGTGAAGAACGAGCCCGAAGAGCAGCCGCCTGCCCGCCCTCCTCGCCCTCAGGGACGGGCTCCCATCTCGCAGGTCGAGGCCGACGAACTTTATGCCCGGCAGCTTGCTGAACACTACGATAACGTTGGCGCATACGAGGCCCGCACCTCGAGCCAGAATCGCGACGGCCGAGCGCGCCACCCTGACGATGACGACCGCGAGCACAGCTTCCTCGACGACGATCTCCCTGTCATCCGAGAGAACTTGCGCAAGGGGTTTGTCGACACGCAAACAAAGGTCAATGGATGGATTGCCGGGATAAGAAAGAAGCTGGAAGAAAGCTTTGATGAGACGGAAGAGCGGACACAGAGCGAGGGCCAGCCCTTTCGACGCCAGGGCGAGGCAAGCCGTCGCAGCGGTGACTACGATCGCTACGATGCTGACCCGCAGGTTCTCAGCGATGATTTCGCCGGCATGCGATTCTCATCGGATGGTCGTGAGTACATCTTTACCTTGTCATACTAAACCAGCTAACATGATGCGATGCAGATCCCACTAACCACCCCTTGTCAAAGCAAGGGTTGCACCGGCCTCCCCCGCCGTCGAAATCGCCTAGACCTGATAGTCGGAGAGTTGGATTCAAGGAGGGCCACGAGGAGATTAACATGTATGACTCATCACCCAAAGTGCCACCAAAAGACAATGCGGCCAACAAGACCAGCAAGTGGCAGCCGCTGTCAACGGTTGAGCCTGAGCCGATCACGGACAATGATCCGTTTAGCCTAGGCGATAGCGACGACGAGAAGGAGGTCAAAGAGACTAAGGAGACTAAGGATATCAAAGAGGCAAAGGAGACAAAGGAGACAAAGCTCAGAGATACCAAAGAAGTCAAGGATGGCAGCTTGGCCAAGGACGAGGACGCGGCGGCGCGCGTCAAGAAGGCGACCGCCGAAGCCATGGCGGACAGCCTGGGTGAGCCAACCAAGGCCGAGCCGGCTGTGGAGAAGAAGAACTGAACAGCAGCGGGAAGATTTTGATGGAGATGAGCGAATGTATGGCGGCTTTGTTTTGCATTTGTTAGTAGCCGTGTAAGTCATCAACAGATTGACCAACGAGCCTTTTTTCGTTCACAGCAAAAATAAGACGATATAGTCGCACTAAAAAAGCACTCGTATTTTTTTGCTACTTTTATAACTTACTAGGCGCAATTAGTAGACTGTAGGGCGTTGAGTGGTGAAGCCATCGAGTTGTGGGTGACATCGCGATTGGGGCTGGAGGGTGGCACGCGGGGTAGTTGTGGAAGAACAGCTTTGTGTGACGTAGCACGGACTCAAGACAGTCAAGTGATGGGCACAATGATCGGCTGCATGTCGCAGCCACCGTAGACCGGGTGAGGAGCAACTGGTATGGCGCTGCCTTCGATAGCTTCCTAGAAGATTGCGGGAGCTACAAGTGCGAGCCGGGAGGATGAAGAGAACCACTAAGAAGTTGTATAATGGCAATATCATGTCGGGTGGTCCCTGGCTGCAATTTAGCCTACCCAAACCAGGACGGCGGAGGCCGTAACTCAAAAAATGTAGTGGTGCCTTGGAACCAGGGCCATGGGACCATGTGTCGACCTTGTGCCGCCCAGTCGCCTGTAGGCCGTCGCACGACCACGAGGTCTCAACGGGCGCGTCTATTGGCCGCAGAAGATAACGGCAGTGGGAAGGCTGCCGATCGAGGAAGATGTGGAATGGGATCATAACTGGTAAGCACGTTGGGTGGGCGCTGACTTGTTAGGCGGTTAGACTCCGGCGTGATTTTTGGACCCTCAACCGCTTGCGCTCTGCCCCCCCATGTCTCCTTGGTAGTGGGATGAGGTCCGCAGCTGCAACTATTACGCCCACTTCACCCCATCCGACGCAGCAAAGGAAACCGGCCGTCAGGACGCACTTACGCCTGTCAAGCAGGGCCGGCATCAAGTCCCACGAAGAGTCAAAGGCCGCTAGAGCTCGACAACCCAGTGCCCAATTGCGGGCTTCCTCAACTAGTTCCCTAGCCCACCCGCTCCTCGGCTCTCTCTGCACCTCTCACGGCCACGATGCCCTAGCCAGAAAAACCAAAGGCCCTCATCAAAACCAAAGTCCGTCTTTTATTCCCTCAAGGGTCATTTGCCCTATTCTGCCAACAAGAAGAGAAGCTGGCTCCGCCTTGAACGTGCCTCTGTCCGTTGCCCCGTTGCACTTTCCGGAGAACAGAGTTGCGACCTGCAGGTACACGTTGTTGCTACCTCTGGACAGATACCTATCTTGGGTACCTAGTGCCATCGTTCCTCTTGCCTGCAGCAGCCCTTCTTCTTCCCAAATAGAGCTTCCCGGTCTAGGTAGGCACTGAACCTCACAGGCCACTTGCCCTGCCGCAGCCAACCCCGCCCGCTAGAGTACTGGCCTCGAAACCCCTCCAACCAAGCTGCGCATCGGACCTTGGCTGCAGCCAAACCTTGCAGGAAGCACAAGGTACACAGCTCACACCACCTGAACTGACTGACACTCAGGGCTACTGCAAGTTACGTACGGCCTGAGGAATCTCTTCCGGCTGGCTGATACTGCATACTGCCTCTTCAGCTCAAGGCCACATCACCGCGCAGCACCGACAACCGAAAGGGTCCTTTTGACGCAACGACGCCCGAACGCAAGCTTGCTGTCTCACAGCCCGTCAGGCGCTCACCCGACCTGCCTCGCGGTCGCGCTACTGTGAATCCTTGGCCTGCGTCCGTTAACTCGGCGACTTCCTGTCTCGCTGCTGCTGCTGTGCTGCCCGCCCCCGGCTGCCGCCACTCACACGGCACCTTGCGTCAGCGCTCGCCATCCCGGCCTCTTACCTGCACCACCCGCCGTCAGCTCCGGAGCCACGGAGCTAGATCTTTTCTTACCTGCCTTTAGCTTCACGACGCTTGCATTCTGCTGCTCCTGGACACTGCTTTCTGGTGACGAGTCTTTTTTCTCTGGCTCTCCTGGCACACACCCCACCAGGAACCCTGCTCGACGACCCCTCCTACTGTCATGAGGAGCTCTCTCTCACACTACTAAGTCTCGTTTCCTTTGCGCTTCCCGACACACTGGACTCGCCACTTGTTGCTGTTGCGCATCTCTTCCATCCGCCTCTGATCCTTTGCAACTGCAAAGGATACACACAAACCTCCATTTGCGCAAAAGAGCATAAGCCCCTATATTCACCATGTAAGCTCAGCCCACCATATCTGCAAGCGGCCCGGGACGCAGGTCACGACTGCTTCATGAAGCTATTGGCGCAGCGCCACCATCGATTCAACTGCTTACGTGCTGCGATATAGGAAGTTCGGGAAGCAAATTCAGAAGCGCCAGCTCGAGGTGCCCGAATATGCGGCTAGCTTTGTAAATTACAAAGCTCTGAAAAAGGTGCGTAGGCAATTATTATCTGCTTGGGTAGCGGACCCGGCACCAACAAGTGATGGCCTGACCGAGTTCATGGCGAATCTTGCGCTGGTGCCGGGCCCTGCGACTACACGTACTCATGCTTGCTGCCAAGCAAACTGCTGACATGCTATGCAGCTCATTAAAAAGCTTTCGGCAACCCCTACACTCACTGCTCAACTCGATGGTCAACGGACCGGTGCCCTCGCGGATTCGCAGACTGCCCTCCAGGCCAACAAAGCCACATTCTTCTTCCAACTAGTACGTTTGCCGTCATTTTCATATAGCAATGTCTAACCGCTAGTAGGAACGCGAGCTTGATAAAGTCAATGCTTTCTACTTGCAAAAAGAGGCAGAGGTAAGTTTGGCCGTGCAGTCCACATGGCATGACCTAACAGTCTCAGCTTAAAATCCGCCTCAAAACTCTTCTCGACAAGAAAAAGGTTATACAATCCCGCCAAGGCATTTCAAGACGGTCCTCAAAATTCACAACCTTGGAAGAGGGCTTCCAACAATTTGCCACCGACCTGAGCAAACTTCAACAGTTCGTCGAGATCAACGGCACAGCCTTTTCCAAAATTCTCAAGAAATGGGACAAGACGTCAAAATCGAAAACAAAAGAGCTATATCTGTCAAGAGCTGTTGAAGTGCAGCCCTTCTTCAACGCTACCGTAATAAGCGAGCTCTCGGACCAGGCTACGACAAGCTTGCAAGAGCTCGGGGCCTGGTCGGATGGCATTCAAGTCAACTTTCAAGCCTCTGGTCATGTCGTTACAAGCCAGCATTTTATGGGGACTGACGAGGGCGATGCTGACACCCTTCTTCTCGAGACTGTCATTACTGGCAATGTCGATACTCTAAAGGAGCTTCTGACCAAGATGCAGTCGGCATCTAGCGCCGAGGATGGCGACAACATATTGATGGATAGAGTGACTCGCACATTTCTCGGCGCTGTTCACGAGGCGCCTCGAATTTCACTCCAGATACTGCTTGATACTGGCCTTGTCGATTTGCACTCGTACGATGACATCAACGAGCGCAACTGTCTTCATCAGGCTACTATTTACGGCAAAGAATACGTGCTTGAATGGGGTATTAAAGCTGGTGTCCCTGTTGATCGAACCGACGTATATGGTCGTGTTCCCGCACACTATGCCAGCTTGCACGGGCGACTTCGCATGTTGGAAGCGCTTCTTGATGGTAAGCCACCGTTGCCGCCAAATCGACCAAGCTAACAAGATACAGCAAACGTCAAGACTATTGACCTGATTGACCACGACAATTTTACTCCCCTTATCCACTCCATTATACACGGCCACCTCGACTGCGTGAAGCTGTTGCTCGCCAAATCTGCTCGCATCGACCCTGTTTCCGATGCCGACCACGTTCCTCTAAATTTGGCCTGCGAGCACGGTTCTGTACCCGTTGTCGAGCTGCTCCTGCAGCATGGGGCAAACATCCTCCCAGACGCGGAAGGACTGTTTCCCCAACATCTGGTTGCTCGATCGGCACAGTCACCGGATCTCTTACTGCTGCTCAAGAAATTCGGAGCGGACCTGGACCAGATCGATAAGCTCTATGGATGGACGCCTCTTGTGCACGCGGCCAGCGAAGGCAGCGTCGAGTGTCTACAGGCTCTTCTGAAGATTGGAGCGGATGCCAGCATCGTGGACGAAAAGGATCTACCAGCCATGTACTATGCGGCTTGGGAGGGCCATCTGGCCTGCATGAAGCTCCTCACGCCATTCAATAACCGACCCCGGGCCAGCCCCTTGGTGGCACAGCCGTCCCTAGGCCCCATGGGCAGTAGCAGTGCTCCCCAACCAATGGCACTAGATCCTGATGCTATTCCTATCCTGGAGCTGCCGCCGCCGATAATTCCGTTGCGACGGTATGGACACAACTTCCTTGACACCAAGACTGTCGTCCAGATTAGCTTCGAAGATGCCAGCGAACAGCCTGTCGTCTTCTTCCAAGATGGGAAATATCCTGCCGCGCGACTTACAATTTCCTCCAAAAACTCCGAACTCATCCCCAAAAACATCATCCTACCCATTCAGGAGGATACCCGCATCGTTTCCTTCCAGGTCGATAATCTTGATACTTTCTCCCTCGACTTTGACGTCTTCCCTACGTATGGCGCCAAAATTATTGCCAAGACGGTTGCACTGTCCAGTACTTTCAAGAATCCAATGACCAGCACGGCTTCTTGTCTGCCACTCTTTGACCCACGTCTCCGCGCAATCGGTCAGATCAGCTTCAACACTCAAGTCATCAAGCCGTTTAAGGGACAGCCCCTGGAAATCACAGACTTTGAGACATACTGGAAAGCCACCAGCCAATTCAACCAGCCGACCAACGCTGTCGTGACTGGTTCGAGTCTTTCTGGCGACTATGTTCGTCTGTTTGTGCAGTACACGAGCGATGGTATACCAGTCATCTGGCCGCAGTGGACCATTGATTGTGGCGGCCTTGATATTCCCGTCTGTCGCTTGACCCTGGATCAGTTCAAGGCTACGACTGCGCGCAGTGCTAGCCGTGCTGACCTCTCCACTCTATCAGACAAGAAGGCCGAGAATATTGCCGAGATCTACCACGTGCTGGCGACGGCTGGTGTCACGCTCAAGGAGGCGCTTGTTATCTTGCCGCATAGTGTCCACGCCAACCTGCAGATTCTCTACCCGACAGCCGAGGACGAAAAGGCTCTTGCACTCGGGCCGGCCCTGGAAGTCAACGAGTACGTCGACGCTATCCTGACTGTCGTGTTTGATCACGCGAGAGCCCAGCGTGCGCAGTCGCACTCATCGCAGGTGGTGCGATCCATCGTCTTCAGCAGTTACAATGCCAGTCTCTGCACGACGCTCAACTGGAAGCAGCCCAACTTTCCTGTATTCCTGTGCAACGACCTTGGCAGAGAGGAGGTGGAGCCGGCCTCTACTGTGGCAAATGTCCACGGACGACGTAGCACATCAATCAAGGAGGCGGTCAGAATCGCCCAGAGCAACAATTTCATGGGTCTCATCTGCTACTCGCGACTTTTGGTACGTATTTGCCCCGACTACTGGAAGCGCCTTTGCTAACCAAGACTAGGACTCGGTCCCGGCTCTCGTGGACGCCGTCAAGTCGCATGGCCTGGCGCTCGTCATGGATAAGTCGAATGATTCGCCCGATACGAGCCCTCTGATGGACCCCTTCCCGCGACCTCCCAAGGTTGTAGACGGTGTCTTGAAGAATCATGGCATACTGCGCTTTACCGATTCGATTGACATTTAGATGCCCCTTGCGTCGCACTCTTTCCCCTTTTCTAACATATCTTTTGTATACGGAGGGATGGCGGGGATTCTGTTTCTACCAGTTTTATGATGAGAGCTGTGAGTACAAAAAGAAAGGATAGCACAACCACGAAATGAAATGTCGAAAAGCGCCGCATACCCTAGGGCGTTTTACTCGAGTGATTGGGAATACACAGGAATAGTATAGTTGAAAATAGATTTTAATTTTTTTCTCATTATCATTACATGGTTGTGCATCTGTGCCTCTTTTATGCCCCTTTGTAGTCGTACCGCAGCGCCGAGAGCTCCTTTTCCGGATCCACGCCCGCCATGACAATTTTCGCCAGCAGCACGACGGCGTACACGCCAGCGGGCAGCGTGCACATGATGGGCCAGGCCAACGCGCCGCTACCCGTACTCTGTTCCGGCATGACTCCGCCGTCAAAGTTTTGCACCTTGTACGCCACGGCGGCGCCCCAAAACGCAAGCAGCGCGGCGAGGAGCGCATTCAGGCACGGCAGGGTCTGGTCCAGCGGGCTGCGGGCGCCGGCGACGCCGCCGGTGCCGGTGAGCCACGCGTCGAGGGGGTGCAGGCCGGTGACGGTGGGCGGCAGCCGGCGCAGGAGGTATGCGGTGGAGGATAAGGAGGAGAGGGCGAGGCAGGCGGGCAGGGAGGGGAGGGAGGGGAGGTAGGGAATGGTGGCGAGGAGGGGCACGAGGAGCAGAATGGAGGACAAGGTGGCGTTTTGGGCCTTGTTGGCGGCGGCGAGGCGCTGGATGTAGGATTCTTGCTCTGGGAGGCGGGGAGTGTGTTAGTGGATGGGTGCGGCGGGGAGGGAAGGGGGAAGGAGATGTGCGGACGAACCTTGCTCGTCCATGGCGGAAGGGGCAGAGTCGGAGTCGGAGGCGTCCTCGGTGTTGGTGTCGGTTGGGTAGTGGAATGTGCGTCGGAGACGGGCGGCTGTGCTTCGTGTGGCCATGGTGGTGAACAAATGGGAGAGGTTGATGAGATAGAGTTGAGGCTGCTTGGGTGTTTGAGGCTTGTGGTTGATGTCTAATGTGGGGGGGGGGGGGTCCCAAGAAAAGACGCTGGGATGGCTAGCTACAGGTACAGCGAAGCACAGACGACGGTAACGAGAAGAAAATTGGGTTAAATAAGCAGAATAATAGTTCAAAAGAATGATCACAAAAAGCAGCAAGTAATATGGTTGTCAAGGATGGAAATGGTCACGAAAGGGATGGTGAACAGAGGTACACAATTGAGGGGCCCCGCATAGGTACTAACAGAGCAGCTTCATGGGCGGCGCCGACATGCGGGAGGAGGGCATAAGAAAGTGTCTGAGAAGAAGAAAGTTGTAATAAAATTAAAAGCGACTAATAAGGCTAGAGAAGTGAGGCAATAAGAGAAATGAGAGATATGAAGGGAAATAAGAGAAATTAAAGAAATTAGAGAAACAGGAAAGGTAGCAAGAAGCAGGCTCTCTGCCTAGCGCTATCGTTAAAGTTGAGCAACTCGGACGGCAGAGGCCTTCACTCCGAGAAAGTCGGCAATATGGCTCAAGACATGCTCAAGAGGTGTGACGTGAGCGTAGCTACGCATGCCGCCCCCCATTGGTCCTCGTAGGCCGACGGCACGAGCCTTGTCATCGAATAGCACAGCACCTGAATCGCCGCGGTTGGCCAAGCCGAGGGCGACTTCACGGCCTCGATGGAAGAAAACGAGTTCAGAGGTCTTTTGACAGATGTCGGCATCGAGATAGCCCCAATTCGTCAATCTAACGTCGGCTCGATGCTCGGAGAATGCACCAGTCATGGCCTTGGTGATTGCCGAGACCTGATAGACGTGCTTCTCTGGGAAAAGTTGGTGAGCTGGAGCCGGTCCTCTCAGCGGCTGTCCGGAGATAGTGGCAGGGGGGAGGCAGTCCGACAGCCCTGGTGGCCAGATTCTTTTGCTTGGCAGATTGTTGGTCCCAAGACGGGCAGGAAGAACTTCGATGAGAGCCCAGTCCAGCAGCCCATTATCGACCGTGCGATATGCAAAGCCGGAACCGGCATAAAGATGGCCAAGAATGTGTTTGCCAGCGTCAAAGAATTCCACGCTCTCCCTGATTCGTCGCTCTGCCAGTTCCCTTATATCCTCCTGCTGCGCCGCAACCTGGGTGTAGTATGAAATAGTCCTGTTGTGCTTGCCTCGTGATGGGCTCTCTAAGGGAATTTTGAAGCCGTGGCCCGGCTTGAAACCATGGATATCGGCATGCCGTAATGCGGTTCCTTCCTCTGGCAGCAACGCGTCGTCGGCGCCGGAGCGGATCTTGAAGCCGGGAATGACGGAGCGGACGACGTGGTAACTGGTGAGGGCGAATCGTTTCCATATTCCATGTTGATCCGCAATCTCGATGTAGCACCCCATAGTTCCGACTATACCACCCTTCTTGGGTACCTGAACGGAGGTCTGGGCTAGATGCAGGCTTCCACTCAAGTCGGCACCCATGGAAACTTTATTCTCATACGGCTCCAAGGCAAGAAGCGGGTCGCTACCCAAAACCTGTACCTCTTGCTCTTTTCCAAATCTGCTCAGGAGCTGAGGGGCAGAATGCTCAATGTGCAGCCGAAGACCGTGACCACAGGATTTCAAGTATCGTTCCAGGTCGCCCACGACACATTGCCACCCCTGCTCGGGAGACGCGCGAGCGACTGAAACGTACAGTGTAGGAGGGTTGTCTTTGCCGGATTCGTCGAGGCCCAAACAAAAAAGTGCGATGCAGCTCCATGTCGAGGCTGTTGACTTGTCGCTCTCGAGAATGCGGCGGGCACCGTCTTTGATCGATTCCCAGTCACGGCTCAAATCTTCTCGGCCAAAAACTGGAGTGCAGCATAGAGGACCGGCCACCTGGGGCGAGACCATCTCAACGAGAACACTGTAGCTGGTGTCTTGCAGGTCGCTGTCAATCTCGAGCTGCAGCTGCAAGCAAACGTCGTCCCAGGTTGAAGTCCCTGTATCTGGATCCCATGGTACTGTGATCAAAACCGTGATGTAGGAAGTGCTGTCTTCGATGCCTCGGCGAGAGACAATCCCCCACCGTGTCTTGGCTGGGTCTTCTTCATCGCGAGCGTCCGCCGGGTGATTGCTGGTCACAAATTGCGCCTGGCGGAGAATCGTGTAGACAATATTGTCGAGGCGGTAGTTGTATGCTCTTCTAAAGGCTCTGCAGCGGTCATCTACGCCCGTAACGAGAGGGAGGGGCCGTAAAGGCTCTGTCCCGACTCGCTGGAACCCAGTAGTAATGGTTCGTCGTCGAGCCATGACACGAGCTGTCGAGGAAGACCTCAGTCAGAAGCCTGAAAGTACGGGACTCGGCACCCTTGGTAGAAGACACGGTCCTACGCCAAAATTGAAGGACGCGGTGCAGAAGTAATGGCAAAGGAGAAGTTGTATTGAAGGTGAGATCTGAAGCAAAGTTCTCCTCGCTCAATTTATGTGAGCCGGTAAATACGTCTTTACACCGGCAGTTGACAAGGCATGTTCACTTGGACGTCGTGCAAACGGCTGCTAATTGGTCCGTGGCACAGTGTGACTTTCCGTGGTGACCGCAGCCCACGTCAAACATCAGCCACGAGAACCTAAAAGCTGATGATTATTTTCCATCTTCTTATTATTTACTGTTATTTCTATGTTATTCTTCTCCATCTCTCTCTGCGATAGTAGCTGTAGACGGCAATAGACTGAAGAACGGTAGTTTGGGTCAAAAATGCGCAACCGAATCTGGATACAAGTAGCAACCATTATTCTGTCTTCTTTCAAACTGGGTATCATTCCGTCTTCTTACAAACTGGGCATCAACTCGAAGCAAAGTTTGTATCAGATGATTTATATAAGCATACGGTTTTCGGGCTGTTGGCAAGGTTCTTGCGCTTCGCCGCCACTGGCAGCCACGACCGGCGCCACTTGAGCATACGTCATGGGCGAAAGTACAAAAAACGACACATATATAATAAAATTCAAGCTGACCATGTGGCAGGAGCAACAAAATTGTCTCCATTGAGATAATCACGCACCAAACCAAACCTCTGACTATCCGCTGGCATCACTCGCTCATACACGTCCACTTCACATCGAGCCATATCACAAGTCTCTCCGTTGCAATATATCCATTGACAATGAATGGAATCTGTCTTAATTGGCAGAGGGTTGGGACGCACCCTTTGAGGCCCCTTCCTCTTCGATGCCTGCACGATGCTGCTTGGGCATCGGTCCTCGGGCAACACTATCTTCGCATTGCCAATATTGTTGAGCCGAGACTTCAAGCACACGGAATTCCGTTCGAACGAGACGAGGATATGGACTTTACATACTATGACAATCCTAAAGAACCAGACTATCTGGACTATTGTGGTTGGAGCATAACTTCACGGTACAATCTTGACGCGCCGTGCACGTCCTACGTGACAGTCCTAATTGCCGCGCCTTGGGACGAAACTATGGCGGATACTTGGTGCAAGGCTGCGTTTGAGATCAAGCATCATCTGGATTGCGAGATGTTATGGTCTTTTGGCATTGATGTCAAAGTCGAGATCATTGCACCGGAACTGCTCAAGGCCAACCATTTCGCCCCGGTTACTGGGCGAGAGGATCTGGATAGGGATTGGGGGCTCATCAGAGCGACAGTTCGTCGCAAGATTGAGCGCTATGAGCGAGTTCGCATGGCATGGAACTGCATTGCACTTTTCAGCCATGGCATATACGAAAAAACGACAAGAAACCCACCGACGGTGTACATAACCATGGCGCGCACATGTGCCGAGTACGAGTGGAACTGGGACCTCCGGGAGGACATACAGGAGTATTTGGACCAATCTGGACACGGGCTCAAGCTTCACATCGAGCACTGCGCGATTGACTCTTTTGGCACAATGGTGATAAAGGACCCGGCCGAGTCTCCTCTTTCAGAGGATTTCGACCGTCTCAATCTCGACGCCGAATTGGATCCTTATGCCAAAACAGTCTCGATGGGAGCTGAGTTTAGCGCAAGCACCGACGTTGTCATGGCACATCCCGCGTCTACCGAAGAATGTGAAGACGGGATTGGCCTCCCCACTGTGAGCGCGGCACGAGAGGCAAAGTTCAACCCTCCAGTTGGAACACTTGGTTGCTACATTGAGGTTCAAGGTGGGGACGGGCACTGGAAATCATATGCTCTGGCCAACTATCATACTATTCGGCCCGCTAAACCCGGATTCAGATGCAATGCCCGTGGTGATCTTTTACAGTCGGGGCCAGGATCCGAGCTGCGACGCATTGACAAAGAAGGACTGCGGCCTAACGACCAAATCAGCATTGCTATTGAGAGTCCAGCACGATTCGTGCATCAAAAGCGCATCGAAGGCTTGAAAAAGGTCCATGAGATTCGGCAGGAACCCGAGTGGCACACGGCGATGGCAGAAAAGTGCGATTTTCTAGAGCAAGGAAAGCACATTCTGGGCCACCTGCATGCGGCATCCGGCGCTGGCTACGGCAAAGACGGAGCTTTCCTTGACTGGGCGCTCATTGACGTGATGCCTGAGCGCATGGGCACAAACCAACTGCCAGACAGGGAGACTTGGCCAGCGAAACTGAGCAGCCACACGCCTCCACCCGGACTGGTCAGCCTCGGGCAGCCAGCGGATCTGTACGGCGACGAGGTCGAGACCAGCAGCGAGACGGCAGAAACATTATCTATCGAGCAAATTGGGCGTAACCAGAAGATGGCGCGCGAGGCCTACCAGTTCGGGGCCATGGGCAACCGCTGGACGGGCGAGGTCTCGCGGCACAAGGCCGCGGTGCGATGGGAACCCGACGACGTCTTGGGCACGACGGAGGCGGTGTTTGTGCGCAAGCATGTGCCAAAGCTGATGCTCCGGCCGGACTCGGACTCTGGCTCTGTGCTGTACAATTGGAAGGGCCGCGCTCTGGGGATGCTGCTGGGGACGCGACAGCCGCGGCAGGACGAGGGCGCGTTTTTCTTTGTGACGCCGATGGAGGATGTTCTCGGCCACATTGCCTTTATGCTGGGAGTAGAGAGAAGTTCAGTTAGAATTGCAGAGCTTTGAATTATGCCATCGCCTTTGTTTTTCTTTTGGGCTGCTGTTTCTCTTTTGGGCTGCTGTTTTTCTTTTGGGCTGCTGTTTCTCTTTTGGGCTGCTGTTTCTCTTTTGGGCTGCTGTTTTTCTTTTGGGCTGTTGTTTTTCTTTTGGGCTGCTGTTTTCATTGTTTCATGTAACTACCTTGTTAGCTGATTCACTCGGACGACATTAGCTGCGTCGAAATGTGGCGATGGCGAGGGGGCTACTTCTGGGTTGCAATAGCGCCCGTATGAACTGATCGGTCACTTGCACAATCAACAAGCTTTCTCTCGCAAGTGCTGAAAAGCAACAATAAAAATTCAAATCTATGCTGTATTGAAAGGTGTGCTACTGTGGCCCGAGCTTCAGTATCGTCGGCCGATGCCGAACCACGCCTGGGGAGTCTCTCAACAACCTCTTGACCGCCGAGTCCGTCTCGTCGACAATGGCGAGCATATTATCCATGTACCGCCGCGTAAGCTCGCCGAGACGAACATCCCCCGCACCCTCGGCTTCTTGCGCAATCTGCTCCATCCGCCTCAGCCAAAAGATGCACCGTTCCGGGCTGAAGCCGCCCGCCGACATGGCGCTGCTCGACGGGTCGGCGCGGAGGAGCGCCCCCAATCCCACAGCGTCGCTGTTGTATCGAGCTTCGGCGAGCTGAATTATCTTGTAGCCCGCATGAAGCACCCACGCATGCACCGCTGGCAGGAGCGCGGCCACGGTCACGTCCTGCGGGCGCCGGGCCGCCGTATCCTCGGCAGAGCGCCCGTCGTCCCTGCTCTCCGCGTCGACGCAGGCGCCGAGCGGGCGCACCGCTTCGAGGGTGTCGCGAAAGAGCACGAGGCCGATGCTGCTGAGCCTGTCACGGCAGATGCCCACCGAGGCCAGCTTGGCCAAAAAGGTGGCAAAGCCGAGCCGGTTGTCGGTGCTCAGCTGGGCCCAGTCCTCGAGCCAGAACCAGGTCATGTCGGGGACCAGAAACGGCAAGTCGGTCCAGATGACGCCGTCAGACGTCGTCGTCGTCGTCGTCACCGTCGCCGTGGTCGTGGCATCGGCCGAGGACGTGCGCCGCAGGGGGCCGATTTCGCGCGCTTGGAGGATCTGGACGACGAGCCGGTCCAGCATCGGATTGTCGGCCCGCGTGTTCCTGGCGGCGTGGTAGTAGGTGAACCAGAGGTCGTGCAGGTCCGTCTCGAGCTCGGTCGCCGGCTGATCGGACCGCGCGTGCTGCGCGTGGATGGCCGACAGCGAGCGGGCCGCGGCCCAGAGCGCGTTGTCGTTGCCGTCGGCGCGCGCGGCCTTGACGACGGAGCGACGCAGCTTGTTGGACAGGGTCAAGCGGGTGACTGGCTTGGGCGGCTTGGATCGTCTTTTCTTGTCGTCGTCGCGCGCGGGGGGGCTTTCGGCCTCGGGAGGCGGGGATGGCATATTTGCTCACAGAGTAATCCCAACCGCGTGGGCTTTTCTCTTGGGCTGGGAAGAAACAAGTTGTTGAGCGGGGGCGGGGGATATTTGCCATTTCAGTTTGTTGCATGCGAAATCCTTGTCCAACAAGCAGACGTCACACTACCCCGCCGACAGGTAGCTGAGCGCGTGCCGCAGGTGCGCAGTCAGCCTCGAAAGCCATCCTGCTGCAGCTGGGCAGCAGGGCAGGGCCTTGTCCGATGTCGAAGAAGTCGAGCGGTCGGGAAAGCTGTCTCAGAGTTGAGCAATCGTGCGTGGAAACTCGGCAGGCTTTGATGCGGGGTGAGTATGTATTGCTTTGAGGCATGAGAACGATATGCGCAATTGCGTCACTTGACAAGGGATGAAATCGCAGGCGAGGCATGTCGAAGCTTACGGCACTAGCTTTAACATGAAGCCCAAGTGAATGTTTGCGTAGTGGCCGCTATTCTAATTTGTTTGATGCCCGTCTGATTGTGGAAACCGGTGAGCTGCAGATTGACTGGCAAACTCGTTCTCCCGAGAACTACGAATATTTCTGGGCCGCTACCGGCTGCAGATTGGCAGCTATTGCTATTGTAACTTCAATCGTGCAGAAAATATCCGCCATGTTCTTGATGAAGGTGATTAGCAGCCAAGATTGTATAGGCAAATATCACACCAGCTCGTCAAGAATGGCCAACTTGTCTGCAGCCCGGCGAATTCAAGTATAGACTACCACACGGTCTCGACCTAAGCTGTACATGGACTGGATATTGTTGAGGAACCCTGAATAACTAACTGACCACAGATATTCTCCCTTACTGGTGATTTGCTTGAAGTCTGCCAGAATCACGGTCGGCATCGTCGCGTGTAAGTGGGGGAGGCTGTCGCTGCTACGATCGACACGAGCGCGTGACTCTTCGGAGAAATACTTAAGAAACAGATGATGAGCCTTTTGGCCGGGAGTCCGACTCAAATCAATCTGGCGCAATGTCTGTCGTCGCCGTCGCCGTCGCCGTCGCCGGCGGCATGGGCAGCTCATTGTGCAGGCTCTCATCGCCACTGGCCGCCACCAAGTCTTTGTTCTCTCCCGAATTTTACTCCCTGAGATGGCAATCAGAAACGTACAATGACTTGCGCGCTAATATCAAAACGAGGAACAGACGGCGAAAAGTGATGACTCTCCTGCCACCGTGATCCCAACAACATACGACTTCGTCCCGGCCCTCACCGAGCTCCTTACAACCCACGGCGTCCATGTCTTCATCTGCGCATTCCGCATGCATGCGCGTCCGACGCACAGATCAATATGACTCACGCGGCCGGGAGCAACCTGCTGCCAAAGTAAGAAGAACATATCCGAAACACGACAATCGCTATAATTATGCAAAAAAGGCAGAATATATATAGTGAAATCGGAAAACATCTTGAGCTCTGTAGAGGAATCTGCTGTCAACCTCACGAACAGGCTCAGGGATCCAGACACTGGTTACACTGCTTCAAGCTGCTGAACAGGGCCACGTCGACGCCCTGCAGCGCCCAATCGTCGTTGGACATGCCAGGTACAAAATGATACGGCTCCGAGACGTCGCCACGACCGAAATCCACGGCAGTGTCGGTCCAATCCTCACTCTTGGCGTGGACGAGCGAAGACGACTGCTCCGACAAGCTGCAGACACCTGTCCAATCACTATTAGAGCGCTGCGAGCAATTCGTATTCGGCGTGGGCAGTGTTCCCGCACCGGTGTCGCTCCCGCAAGCACTGTCGCAGCTGCCCGTCAGGTATCCCGCATCTTGGTTGGCGACACTTGCATCTCTCGAACCAAGCGAAGGCGACGGTTTAGGATGGTGTTTGATGCGGATGGTGCCAAAGAACGGAATTTTGATGCGCAGCACATGCGGCGCGTTGCTCGAGTCTCCAAACTCGGACCCCGAGTCTAGCTTCTCAGGGGAGCTGCCGCGGTGGTCTATGGCCGAGACGCTGTAACATCCGCCGTGGAACGAGTCGTTTTCGATCGCGAGCAGCGGGCCGAGGATGCTCGCGATGCGTTTCGCAACAGGGTCGCCGCTCGTCTGCGCCATCTTGGTGACGATATCCAACAGACTCTGTAAAAGCCCACGGTCACTGTGCCGCTGGTGGAGAAGAGGCTGTAGCAGACTAAAGCTGCCTTGGTCGGATTGACCCAGGCACTGCTGGCGACGCGCTTCGATATGCACCAGACAGAGCGTCGTGCTGGCGATAAATGCAATAAAGTCAATGCCTCGACAGTAGGCGATCGACGCTGGCGTCTCGTGAAACGAGATGAAGCGCGCCAAGATGGCGCGGCTCGCATTGGCCACGGTAATCTTGCTGCAGTCGACGCGGGGGTCGCCCGTCGAGGCGTGCAGAATGTACGGCAGGTGCAGCTGCACCAGAAGGTGGTGGTAGACAAACTGGTTCATCAGGCGCAGCGTCTCGCGAAAGGCGGCCTCGTCCTTGCCGACGAGGTAGGGGAGGGCGGGCGGCGACGAGATCCACCACTGGGGGGTGAGGAGCGTGGCGGCGCGCTGCAGCGTCGCGTCAATCTCGTAGGTGGTGTCGAGGTCGTCGTGCGCGGCGGCGGCGTTGCGCTGCAGGATGAGGCTGCAGGCGACAATCATGATGCGCTCGAAGCGCTCGAGGGGCGCGAGGCGCTCGAGGGCGGCGGGCGCGGCAAAGACGTTGTCCGTCGTGGCCTGCGGCAGGCCGAGCAGTAGCGACATGTGGCGGTCGCCGCAGACGAGACGGAACCACATGTAGTCGGGGCGGATGCGCTCCAGCGTCTGCGGCTCGAGGACCACGACCGACGACGACGACGATGACGATGTAGGCTTGCCGCCGCCGCTGTTCTGCAGGCCCATCATCCGCGCGAGGTCCATGGCGCGGCGGTTGACGAGCCACGCGCGGCGCAGGTCGCCCCGGTTGGTCAGGTACATGACCTCCATCAGGTGACTCTCGACGCCCTCGAGGGATGCCGGAAAGTCGTTGCTCGAGGTGACGAGCCGGGTCGCCGCGTTGTACAGGCGCTCCTTGATGGCGCGGCGGTGCGTGGCGGACAAGGCCGGGATCGAGTCGACCGAGGTCGGCGGGAGGCTGTTGAGCAGCGTGACGAGCAGCAGCATGTTGCGCGCCACGAGGACCGGGTGCGTGGCCGCGGTGGGACGGCGCAGGATCTGCCGCGGCGAGGCCATGTGCTTGGCAAAGTAGCCGTCGTAGGGCTGGCAGACCATGCCATGGAGCAGGACCGAGATGCACACCTGCGCGTCGACGATGAGGTCCAGGTCGTCCTGGCTGGGCCAGAAGGAGATGAGATGGCGGGACAGCTCTTCGGGAGTCTTTGCTTCCAGGCCTAGAGGGATGGAGAGGGAAGGGGATGTATGGTGTTGTCTGGAGCTTCTCGAGCGTTTCTGCTCCACGTTGTTAGCAATTCACATGTCGTCTGTAATGATGAAATGCAAAGGTGCGGCTTACAAGGGTCTTTGTAGTCTGGTCCTCTGCGCATTGGCCTTTGCCCTGGCTGGCCTCGTCGTCAGGCTCGTCGACAGGCTCGTACGTCTGCTGCTTCACCAAGTCCTGAATGATGGCCTCCATGCGTTTGAGGCGGTCGGCCCTGTGGCTGGCGGCCGCCGGGTCGTCCTGGTACTCTTGGCCGATGCATTTCGTCTGTCGACTCTTGCAGCCGTCGCAGACGGCGTCTGTTGGCGAGGCAAAGGTGCAGCGAATTTTGCGGCGTTTGCACTCCCAGCAGCTCTGCGTGCCTTTTCGGACCTTGCGCTTCTTGGGCACTGTGCCACCAGGTAAGGTCGATACCCCGGCGGGCGGCGGACGTGCATCCGCCATTTGCAAAATTGTACTTTGCGGTTCCAGGAGTAGAAAAAAAGCACCGCGGGCGAGGACTGAGCCGTTGCATGTATGAAATGACTTGTCTGGCTGTAACGGATCGATCAACTCTGTGAGGCATTGGCATTACAAACTCCGCCGCGGCGGAAGAGGCGGAGGGCGGACATGGCGATCCACACGCCGAACGGCATCGCTGGAGTCGGAGCCGATTGGCTGCCTGAACTGTCACCAGTTGTACTAGCTCCCTTTGTATCATGATCATCGGAGTACTAATGTTGGAGCTGCCGTTTTTATTCATTTCGCACGCGGGCTTTGATTCAAGACAGCCGGCATTAAAGCCAAGTCTGCCGGCCATTCATGGCAGACTCGACAGTGCCATCTCTGCACATGGTCTCGACGCAACTTGTACAACTCACATTTATCATCTGTCTGAGGACTAAAGAGTTTCTATCGTCCTTTGAAGACATGGAATAGCCCTATGCAGAATTACGTGTGCTCCATATTGAGATGATCCACGCGCATCTCCGCGCAGCGCAGTCCCGCCAGTGCCGTCCTACACTTGGAGGCCGACTTCTCATGGAAACGATGTAGCCGAGAAGATGAAATGTATTGGTTGAAAGCCTCTATTACCTGGGTCCCTATTTTGAGCTCAAGATTTGCACATCATTATGCTTTTCAACCGTCGCCACCCTTCCTCTAGAGATACTTGTGTTATTCTCCATCACAGATTACAACAAAAGTCGTCTGCTTTCGCTGACCTGCTGCCATGACACGCCATCCTAAATCTGGGGAATGGTCAGGTCAAACTTGGTCTCGCAGCCAAACGGCGGCTTCACCGCATCCGTAGTCAGGAACAGCTGCAAGAACAAGCCGCCGTTTTCACCGCCGTCGCCGCTGTCATTGCACATTGTCCACGACACCTTTTCAGCGCCCTTGTACACGAGCTTGCCCGATTCCACGGCAAAGGGTCCCTTGAGATCGGCACTCTACCATCCCATTGTTGTGTTAGCGCGCGCTCACACTCCCGCCCAAGTCCAGCTGCTTTGATTCAACGCAGCCAATAGCCTCCACAAGTTCTCTTGTTCCATGTACATACCGTAGGAGCTTCGAGGTTGGAAAAGGCGGCCCGGTACCAGCCCTTTTCGCTGTGGTACTCGTCCACTTTAAAGTAAATGGTGCCCAGGTCGGCCGTCGAGGTGAGCGCGCCCGACTGGCCAATGACGGCGCCCATGTACGGCGCGTTGTCGTGGAAGCCGGCCGTGGCGCCGCGGTAGCTGTACACGATGCGCACGGAGCCGACGGTGGCGAGGGACTGGTCCTTGATCTGCAGGAAAAAGGCAGACGACGCCTGCGCCATGACAGCGAGGCCCAACGCGCTGGAAAGCTTCATGACAGTCAGAGTATACTTGGACGGCGAATTTCTGCCATTTTTTTGTGTATTGTTGGGGGGGGGGGGGGGGACACACGTGCCATTTTAAG